>JAVSBS010027440.1:2421-25780 GCA_033124195.1 Coracias cyanogaster
GGGCTTTTTAGTCTGAAGAAGAGAAGACTGAGAGGGGATCTAATTAATGTGTATAAATAGATGAGGGCTGGGTGTCATGAAGAAAGGGGCAGCCTCTTTTCACTTGTGCCCTGCGATAGGACAATGTGCAATGGATGCAAGCTAGAGCACTGGAAGCTGCACCTCCACATGAAGAGGAACTTCTTTACCGTGAGGGTCAGAGAGCACTGGAAGGGGCTCCCCAGAGAGATTGTGGAGTCTCCTTCTCTGGAGACTTTCAAACCCCATCTGGATGTGTTCCTGTGTAACCTGCCGTAGATGCTATGGTCCTGCTTGGCAGGGGGTTTGGACTCGATGATCTCCAGAGGTCCCTTCCAACCCCTAACATTCTATGATTCTAAAACATTCTATGATTCTATGATTCTAATAGCCAGTGATAAATGTCTCTAACATTCATTGTCTTTGTTTTTATTAAACATATCTGTGTGTGTGTCTTTGTTTTTATTAAAACAAAGAAGAATCACAGAAAACAAATTTATCTAGTATAGAGAAACAGCTGCTAATACGTAGAAGAATACTTTCACAGCTACAGAGATTACTATCTTGTAAGAACATGCCTCCATTGATTTACAGGTTTCTAGGCAAAAAGCGCGGTACTGAACATGAATTGTTTGGTAGAAAGTTTCAACAGACAGTTAACTAAAAAATATTTTGCTGATGATAGGCAGTGTATGAAATGGAAAGTTACCTGAAAACACTTACTGGTTCTCATCATAGTAATTTGTATACATCATCTGAGTATCTTCCAAATTTACATTCATATTATCATATGCTGGTGTCTTGTGAAAGTTCAAACCAATTGTATTGTTATGCTCTTTTAAAACCATTTTCAAATATAACTTGTATATTTTCTTTTATGACTTGAAAATAATCAAGAAATAATGGCCAATTTAAATACAAATTCACTACTCATGCATTTCTAGGTTTTCACGTGTTGAGGCATTTTTAAGTGTTGTGAAGAACGCATGTTTTCCAAAACATATTTAATTGTTTTCTCAGTGGAAAGAAGAGATAAGTTTATATTCAGTCTCACTACAGAAATTTTATATTAGCGAGATGTATTACTTTAAGTGTTGGCAAAGCTGTAGAAACAGTAGTTTTTTATGTACATTTTTGAATGCTGTGCTTTTTTAATTTGTAGTTGTAAACAGTTGGTCTGTGCCAACAATCATGGATAATATTATGTTATGCTTTGCATTTATGGACTGCAGTGTAAGTAGATAGCAGTGTCTAGGGAGAAATTCAGCCCCAGATTAAGCCATTCAGGTTGTCTACATCTGCCTATTAGATGTCTTCATACACGTTACCGTTGGTCTAAGTATGGTCAATGGAACTGAGAGAGCTGTTCAGATCCTCTGCTTTTTTCTTCATTTTTTGTGAGGCTAATCCTCCTGTCTCTGCTTTTTCTGTCCCACCTTGTCTTTTAGTAAAATTCAAAGGAAGAGTGATCTTTTTCCAACACTACCCACAAGATTTGGAGGACTCCCTGCAAACTCTTCACTTGATTTGAACACACAAGCAGCATACTACACCAAAGCTCCTTAAATACTGTTGTCATCTTCTATTTTTAAGCTACTGAAATTAACTAATATTTTTCTGATCTCAAAGGCTTGTAAAATTTCTCTCATCTGCCAGAAAGATGTGGTATGCCACCCTGGTTCAAACTCCACTTATACACAGGATGCATCTACTCAATAGATAAAATATTTCAAAATAAAATATTTTATATTCTGAACAATAAAACAAATGTTAGTTTAGATTTATTATCTGTATATTAAGTAAGAAAATTTTCTGGAAGCATCCCTTTTTGCATTTATTTTCATTACTTGAGTTACATTTTTTAAATATCCCAGTATAAACAATGTATTTTTTTTTTTTTAAATAGTCATATATATGTTGGCACTTTTATGATTGTTATTTCAAGTATGTAAACCACTGAAGCTGTAGGGTAACAAACAACCTTTATGTTCTGTAAAAAGGCAAGGTTGTGAGCATGAATTCTACACTAAAAATGAAAAATTGTGAAAATTTTCATTGCTTATTTTTGTTTTGAAAAAGATAACTTTCTGGTAGTCTTGTGAGAAAAATAAAATCAAAGGTCATTTTAAATTAGTCAAACTGCTAGACAAATATATGGAGAAACAAATAAGATAATGACTCTTAAAATAAGGAAGGAGCTGCTTTGACTAGCAATGAGGTTTGGTTGGAAAGCTATTTGTATTTTTCCAGGTTTTATTTTGATATATTTGGTTTGCTTTGCTTTCCACCAGGAATCTATCAAAATATGAAATAAAATAGATGCAAAAACCTATATGAATCAGTAACCACCTATTACAGAACAAGATTTTAAAAGAACTTGATGTGAACTTCCTGTTCCCTGTAGATATGGCATTTTGTACACCATTGATTAAGTAATTTTCAAAATGAAGCTACTTTCTTATTGTATGTAATGACATACAGAGAAAATTAGGACCATATAACAAGTGGTTCATTAGTACCATAGTTATTCAGCAGAGAATAAAATAAGTCTCTAAAGCTGTTGAACTCTGTTCTTAAAAGCTTGTATTTTATCTTACACAATACTAAACTTCTTAGTGATACCAGTATATTGTACACATGGAATTATCCTTAAGTTTATATGAACAATCTATATAGTTATGAAAGTAAATCTACTAACACAATTAAATAATAATGATAATTATGATGATGATGATGAATAAATATAATAAAGGAAGAGGGGGAATGGAAAAGAGAAGGGGAAGAATAGAAGAAGAAAAGATAGGAGGTTGTGTAGTGGAGATACTAGATACCAGGAAAAATCTATACAGTTGTGTCTTAAAATATTTTTTGATACAGTGATATCAGCAACCATTTAGGTTTATGCCTAATTGCCCATGCAGTTTACAGGGTACTCTCACTACCTAAAGTAGGCTTTCCAAACAACCATTCTCTGTGTGGTTTTGGAAAATAAATTCATTTGAAAATGTTACAGCTCTGTCCTTTTTCTCAGGCCCTATTATACAGATTTTTTTTTTGTAACTTCACTGTGTATATTAATGTAGATTATTCTGACTGACTAAAGCTCTACATCAATAAAGCTCTCATTCAGAAAGGAAACCATATGGCTTGTTGTCAATTGATTGTACACTTACAATAATGCTTTCGCCGAAGGATTTTCATGTATGTAAAAATTACTTTCCTCTGTTAAGTTGCTAACATATGTGCACAATTAAATTAAAAAAACCCAATTAATTTCATTAATAACTACTGACCAAGACACTATGAGGCATCTGACGGCTACAACTGATATTAAGAATTAATTTTATGGCTGATATTTGGAGAATGTGATCAGTTTGCTTATTAAGGGAATATAATGATATAGTATCAACTGAACAGTCTTCAATATGGAATTTAGAGCAAAAGTGGTGATTGGTGTTTCACTGTTGTTTGCACTGTGGGAGAACATAGTTGTCACTTCCTTTTTGTCAGGATCATAGAGGTAAATTTAAAAACTCAGCAACATAAATGTCTTATAATATATTTTATTTCTGAGTACATGTTAGCTGTTGATATTAGACAAATACACTATTAATGATATCTGAGCTAAGGGAACTTCAGAAGTGCAATGTGTATTACCACCCAGAATAAATTACAGTCCACCAATTCTTTTCAGTGATTTTACTTTTCATCTAGTCTCTTCTAACTGCACTTTCTATGTTTTTGCAGGCAGTGTCTGCTTTTAACAGTGATAATGCTTGATGTTTAGAGTTACTACCAAGGATTGGTGTGCAGACCAAGATGTCCTGGTTCAGACAGGACAGGGTTAATTTGGTGCAGCTATTCGATACCATGATGACGTCCTGCCCTGGAGGCTAGGTTGAGTTCTGGGGGGAGGCAGTTGGGTCAGTTCTGGGTTCGGCGTTTCACCGCACAGGTGTGTGTTCTGTTCGTCTCTTTATCTCTGGTATTGCCTTTTTTTGTATATTGCTTCTTTATTTAATATTGTTGCTGCAACAGTTTCTTACATGTTTTTATATTAAACCTTCCTTATCTCAGCTCAAAAGGGCACTTTAAAACTTTTTTTTCTTTCCCTGTCTGCGGCCCGCGGCAGGGGGGAGGGGGCGGGGAGCAGCGGACCAGCCACGTGGGCGGGCAGAGCCCCGCTGCCATTTTGCTAAACCAGCACACAAGGTCACTGCTAACTCTTATGTACGACATCATGGAGTGCATAAAGTGAAAGGCTGCACCTGTGTGGAGGAGCTGCCAGGACAGGTGACCCTAAACTGACCAATGAGGTATTCCATCCTATATGCATCATGTCAAGTATAAAGCTTAGAGATCACAAGAGTCTTGACATTTCTGCTGCCCTTTGCTTCCCCTGGGGCCTTCTTGCCTTTTGGACCCTTCCCTTCAGCCTTCCTTCTTCTCGGCCCTGCCTTTGATCCCGACTCATGTGCTCTTGAACCCCATTCCCTTCAGCTGCTGAGCTCAGTCTGGGACTTTACTGGTGCCTGCTCCACAGTCTTAGTGGTGACAGTGATGTAATTGCCATCAGGGGGAGGGTGGGTTTGATACTGGTTCTATATATATTCCATTTTATTATTATTATCTTCATTAAAGCTGTTTTAGTTTTCCTTTCTAATCCAAAAGCCTCTCTCTCATTCCCTTCCTCTCCTATGTGGGAGGGGATGGGGCCATAAGTCTCTCTTCCTGAACCTCTTTCTCTTCCTCTATTTGGGGGGGGAAGAGGGATTAACAGAGAGAGTCTGTTGTAGGTCTAGCAGACTGACCCTAAACCTCGACAAGTATAAACAGTAGAATCTGTCTTTAAAAATTCAGGATGTACCTAATTAAAGCCAACAGTTGACTATATTGAGAAAGATAGAGATGCCAACTTTTCAGACATCCATACATTCCTTTTGGTTTTTGTTTTTTATGACGGATTCTTGAACTGGAGAGTTTTAACAAAAATTAACTATTGTATATAACCAAATACCTTTTTATTTCCCTTATAAAATCAAACAAATATTAACCACGTGTGTTGTGTTGCTTTGGTTGATAGAAGAAGGTAAAGAATAAACATAATCTGGATTCAAGAAAAAAGGGGGAATGTAGTGTTTTGACTGATGGATTTTTTCTCATAAAAGGTCTAAAGAAAGAACAAACAAAATGTTATTTAACTAGGACCATGTCTTTGATCGTTTATGTGTATAGCTTAAGGCTCTGTCAAAGGAGACAAAGTAAGAAACAATTCTAAAAATATTATTGTAGAAATTGTTCACTTATCAAAAGTATTAACAAAGACAAATGAAAATGCTTAAAAAGAGAGCTGTCAGTGGTATGTCTTAAGCCAATTATAAGACTGTATAGCATGATAGCCAACAGAATCGTGATCCCAAAGTCATTCCTCATGGCATGCCTCATAGGATGCCTTTACTGAGATCTTTTAATGAGTCACTTTGAGCAGTCTGTTTTCATTTGCATCAGAAGTTTCCAAGTCCTCTTGAAATATTCCCTTGTTGCTCTTCTAACCTCCCTCCTATGCTACATTTGATTTAAATGAGCACATAGATGTACAGCATCATCTAACATAGTTCTGAAATCCCTGAAGGAAATAGCATTTCTAATATTTGAGATTAGTGTCAAATTTAGAACTTTTAAAGCAATCCCATGCCAATTTAGTAAAGAAGTTTTCCTGGTTTTAAAATATATGAATAATTGTTTAGCTTGTCAGAACTACACTTCAGAGTACTTCAATATTTTTGCATTCTAATGTCAATTTTTCCTCAGTTTATTTTTCTTCATTAAACTGATTATGGGAAAAAGACACTGATATTACTGAAAGAGTAGTGTTTTCTTATGTCTGTTATATTATTGGACATGTATTTTGTGTTTGTCATAATGAATATGAAAAAAGGGAATCCTAAACTCAGTTATTTTATGACTTAGATAGAGCTCAAGCTCACATTTTTTATTTGGGGTTGAGGCAAGAACACCGAATACCCCTCCTATTGAATACCTCTACTATTTCTTAAAATAAAATCAATCAATCAAGTAAACCAAGAAACAATGTGATTGTGTATTCCAGAAAGTGACACTCACTGTAGGAGATCTGGATTCTAGTCACTGCTCCAAGGATTGTGGAAGTTTTTTACATTAAAGTTCCATGAAGTGGAGCACTGAAATCACATCTGAGGAGCCACCCTAGTTGCAGACCTACAGGATCATCTTTTCTTTGTTCTTTCTTCTACAAGGGGTGTTGAATTATTTCCTGCAAATTGTTATGGCTTCAACAGCACCCACTGTAGAACACTCTGTAATTTTACTCAAGAAAGCCACTTGCTTTTGCTTATTGGATTTGTGTAGTTAGGGAAAACCCCTAGGGGGTTTGCTGACATCCTTGGTTAATTTCATACAAGAAAGATGTGATGGCTGTTCTACTTTCTAAACAAGCAACCTAGGATTTTTTAACCCTTGAAGATGATTATGGTGCTGAGGTTCCTGAGATACTAGAAATACCAAACAGGAAACTCACATAGTGCAAGATGGGAAAATTCCAATTTTGTATTAGTTTTTAAAGAGTAATTTATAGAATATTAGTCCTATTGGGTAACTTAATTTGAATTGATAATATGCAAAAAAAATTTGTATCCATAATGAAGAAGGTTTGGTATGAGAAGAGTAAGGAGAAAAAAAAATATCAAAGCAATGACAAAAACCCAAGCAAGCTAGCAAACCAACAGAGCCGTAAAGATAAGGATTTTCTGTATTTCATTCAAATAAATATGGAGGAACTGCATAAGAACGAGTTGCAGTGTGTTTGAGTTAGTAAAATCAGAAAGGCTGTAACAAACTCTGCCTGTCTTTAAATCATCGGAGGGAGAAAAATAGGGATCTATGCTGCTTGATTGAGATGTAGACAAATGTAAGAAATGAAAAACATAGCCAAGTATGTCAAAGGTGTTTGAATTAAATAAAAAATAATTTTAAAACACAATTTTTTCTTTCTGTCTGCTGTCATGAGGCAAATGAAGGAGCTGACCTAGGTGCTGAGCAAACTTCACAGGGATGATTCAGCTGGGGAGCTAGCATCACCACAGTGAAGGAATTTCTCTTGATTGTGTTAATCTGGAAAAATAACTAATCAACTCTTCTCAAATAATTTTAGGCAGACAAAAAAAATGTGCTGAACCTTTCCCTTGCTTTATATCGTAATGGTTTTTAGTAAGGAAAGGAAAAAAACCCGAAGGGATGAAAGGCTTGGAATTCAAAATATAACCCTCAAGATCTGCTATAGTAAGAGACCAACCTGGCTAATAGTTCTTTATTATTTACTAACTCAAAAAGAAAATACACAGAAGCTCCAACACTTGCATCCTGAGAATACAAATGGACAAAGTAAAGAGGCTAAGGCACAAATGAGAAATAATTATCAAGGGACCAAGAAGAGAATTTTTTTCTATGTGTGCATTAGTAATAATACATATAAAAAAGAGGAAAATGTTAGCTTGCTACTTCACAGAGACATGAAGAAACAATATTAAGTGTGAAGTATTTCAGACTTTTAAAAATTAGACTTCAGGACATTATTTCAGCTTTTATTTTATTTTCAGGTTTTGTAAAAATTCATCCTTGGCTGTTAGTTCTCATGTGCACAGAAAATCAATGGGGGTGAGGGGGTGGGGAGGAGAGTGTATCAAAACCCCACAGCAGTGTGAATAAACCTACTTACAACATTGCCACAATAATACCACAATATCCAGTGTTGCTACAAAGATAAGCAACATGACCCAAGTTAAATTGGAGGCAAGTCAGAGAACTTTATTTTGGGCATCTTCATTAAAGATTGAATGTCTGTACCTAGCCAACAAACTGAACACACTTACCTTGAACATCTTACTTGTATTTCTTCTCTGCAAGACCTTCTTTCAATTTACACTTTGCCTAATACTTTTTTTATTCATATTTGTGAATTGATAAACCGTTCTCTACCAAGCTTCTTATAACAGCCAGATCATTACTGCACTCAAAATGGACAATTTACCTGAACATTTGATTGAAAAAGAGCAAAATGGAGGTAAAGACAACGTATTCAAAGCTGAACAACTTAATTCAACTCTGCTTAATTTTTTGTCAAATTTCCAGTCATTTACCTGCTTATCCTGTTTTGGGACTTTCACTGTTTTGTAATATCATATCTCCATCTAATCTAAATGAAAGGAGCAGCTGAGGGAAATGGGGTTGTTTAGCCAGAAGAAGAGGAAGCTGAGGGGTAACCTTATCACTCTTTACAACTACAAGGTTGTAGAGAGGTGGGTGTTAGTCCTTTCTTACAAGAGGCAACTTATAGACAAAAGGAAATGGTGCTAAGTTATGCCAGGGGAGGTTTAGGTCAGACATTAGGAAAAACTTCTACAATGAAAGGGTTATCAAAAACTGGAACAGGCTGCCCAAGGAAGTGGTTGAATCACCATCCCTGGATTTATTTAAAACCCATCTAGATAGGGTGCTCAAGGATATGGTATAGTAGTGGGCCTGGTAGAGATAGATAATGGTAGGACTTGTTGATCTTGAAGGTCCTTTCCAACCATAACAATTCTGTGACACTGTGATTTAAATTCTCAGATTAAAACCCTCTATACATGTGTCATCTCAGCAACCAGAGATCACTGTAATTGAAGACAAACCCAAACTTAAATGAATGCATTGCCAAGAAACTCCTTAAGGGATCTCCTTGTAGATCTCCATCTTCTAATTTTTTAATTTCAAATTCTCTATTGGCTAATTATGATCACTAGCAGGACTGTTTTTCTGTTACTTTAAATGGCAACAGTTAAAAAATGCATGCAGAAAATTACCAGCTTTATATCTGTCTGACAGATAGAAAGGAAGCAAGAGTAAAACGTGAGGGAAAAATACCTCTGTGGACTGCAAAAAAATTATTGGTATCCATTAAAAATACACTCTCTTAAAATTCTAAATGCCTAGCTAATGAAATACTATGTACAGATAAGCACACTGAACTTTTCCATTTAATATCTAATAAAAACAAGATTTATCTGTGCTTGCTGAAAATGAGCTAGTGTTTGTTCCTAAATTAAAAAATTTGATCCTTGACTAAGATCATTTTTGCCTTTAATAAGGCAGATGTCCTTAATATGTGGGGGATCAGACCCCGACATCCAGTTAGCAAGAAGTATGTTTTATTGTACAGCTCCCTTCTGTAGTCAGTTTGCTTAAAAAAAAGTAAAGATGTGCTTCAATATATATTTATTCTCTTCTCTTCTCTTCTCTTCTCTTCTCTTCTCTTCTCTTCTCTTCTCTTCTCTTCTCTTCTCTTCTCTTCTCTTCGCTTTGCTTCGCTTCCCTATTTGGATTAATATTAAACAATATGTTCTTATTTATATACACTATATATACTTTTCATCCATTCGTATAAAACAATGTGATATTGTTTATAGATACTATATATATACAAATATAAACTATAACCACACCCCATAGAATTAAAACTTTTTTTTTTTCATAACTCATTTTAACTGAAACCATTGAGGGTGACTCTCTAAGGGAAAAATCCAATTATTAGATTTGGGGTAATCTGTGTTGAAATCCATTTACAGAAATACAAAAAATTCACTTTACTTTTTTCATTGTTATGAACAAAACAGATTTTTTTTAAAATCCTGAGGCAATGATCCTATCCTAGTGTTAGAATACTACTGTCTTGTATTGTTTTATACCGACAGACTAAGCGGTTCCCTGAAGTGTAACAAAGAACTTCTTGTTTGTGGTTTAGTTCACAGTTTTAAATACATCTCTGTCTTTTTCTTTACTGTAGAAAGGAGCTTCAGCAGTGAACCAGTCTCTCCTTAACACGAGATAAGTGCCTTACACCTCAATCTATATAGGAAAATTAATTAAAACAGCTTTATGTAGGATCCAGCAATTCTGGTCTGCAACTTGATTTCATACTGACTTCTAAGATGTTTTTCAAAGTAAATTCAGGATAGATATAAATAAATTAAAAAAAACCCTTGAAGCCTATGGCTTTATTTTATTACGACTTTTTTTAATGGAATGATTAAAAAAAAAAAAAAAAGAAAAAAGAGAGATCTAGCATTTCAGTTATATTTCCCCAAATGGACAAAATACTTAGAATAAGTATAGACTAAAATTCTACACTGTTCTGTGAGTACTGTGTACATGCATTCATTTTTTATTCCTTCATGTCAAAACTCTCTGATCATATGCTTTGCTACACAAAATTGACATATACTGCTGTATTTCTTTGAAAATAAAATGCTAAAAAAATATTTAAAGTTTATTTAAGGTCTTGAACTCTAACTAAATACATATTCAGAAAAAAATGAAAACAATAGTATTTCACAGGTGATAATTAAGAAAGAAATTGGCATGCTTTAAATATATTGCAGATAAATGGTATCACAAATCATATTAATATCCCTTTCTGTCACAAACAACACTTGTAATGAATAGCCCTGACATATTTGTTTTTTTCAAGCTAAAAATTTATGTTAAACAATGGCAAGTATGCCTTCTATTATGTGTTTGTGTTTTTCTGCATAAATTATTAGTTGTAGATATAAAAAGAGAGATATAGACATAAAGCCATATTTTGAAAAGTAGAAATACAGAGTATAATGAATGTGTGCTTAAAATGTACTTTTCATCTATATCAACCAGTTCCAGTATTAGGGATCATTGGAAAAATAGAATTGTATTTAATCAGGAATTTTGAGATCTTGAAAATTAGTGTCACTCTTCTTTAGAATATAATGACATATTTCTTAAGAATAAGGGAATATAATAAATGAGAAAATATGAAAGAGAAAAACAGTGTCTAAATAATTTACAATATAGAAGTGCTGATTCCAGTTTAAGCTGATTTTGACTTTGAGTATTCCATAAAACCAGTGACTTTTCTAATTCATTGTCATACAGTTACTATCTCCTCTAAAGCTTGCTGTATCTGTTACAAGTAAGAAATAGCTACTGCATACATCGCTAGAACAGATAAGTCATTAGATGTCAGTGGGAAGAGAATGGTCTGGGGGCATTTAACAGGTCCAAAAAGGACTAGCATATCACAGATGGAAAAATTTCAGGGGATCTTGCCATGTGCTTTCATTTAAGTCAAAGTGCTTACAAAAATTAGTTTTGCTCTGTCTGAAACAGGATTAGTTACATATTTATAACTCACTAGGGTGTTAATTTTTTTTTTTTTTCTGAAATGCTTCAGCCTTGATAGAATGCTGCAGAATATATTAAGCCCTCAGAGTTACCACAATCTAGCTGCTATCATTTATTTGTCAATTGCTTTTGCTATCTCTGTTTTCCAAGAGGACAGATGATGAACCTGAAGATCTAAATTTAGTATGTCTATTATCTGTTCTTTGTAGCAAGTGAATAGGTTAAAATGTGGAGTCTGTTATACTTGGTATCAGCTAAAAAAATAAATGGTTGCAGATCCATTGAAACCTTCTGTGCTGTTTTCCTATCTAGATTAGATTTCTGAAACTTCATGATGAGGAAGGAAATGAATAAGGAAACAATGATAAAGTTGTCATATCATAAAGAAATAGTCATCAATCCTAAAAGAGCTCCTCCTTCAGACTGAAAGAAAATCACCAGTGATGGAGAATGACTGAGGGACTGAGCTATGGTGCTATAATGGCTAAAGTTTTCCCCTCTCTCACTCCTAAACTAATAATTTATACTTCTGCCTGATGATTAAGGTCAGAATATAGGGTTTTATTTTGCTTATTTCTTGCTTATTTAATATTTTTTATTATTGATGGATTATTTGGTTTAAGACTAAAGAGGAATTTTCCTCTGATTTTTGAATGGTATAAGGAAGTTGTCTGTCTTCTCACGGAAAATTCTGGATTTAATATGTGCTAAATTCAACCTAATAATTTAGCAAGCATCAAGTACTACTTCCAAAATGGAGCAATTCCCTAATAGCAGTCAGAAAAGAGTTAAGACAACAGTGTCACACAGAAACAGCAAGAAGTGGGATTAGCAATTTATGCATGCAGCTTCCTTTTTGTTGTATGAGGAGAAGGTTAACATGTTCTATGAACTGGATGAGAATAATCTTTCTCAAAAAGGAAGAAGTAAGGAAAGGATTGAAGGCTTGCATTACTACATAATTCCCGGATTCTTTAGTAAGGTCATAGTTTAATCAAACAGCATACTTCACATCTTTTCTCTTGATTTGCAAATCAGAGACAATACAGACAAGAAAACCAAAGCAGTTATTGAGTTTTTAGAAAACAGAAATGTGTGGGCAGGCTTGAAAACATCCCCTAAGAAAGTGAAAAGACTTTTTGAAGGGTATCATTTTATTTGAAACTAATATGTACTCTCAAACCAGCAAATCAAAAGGCTGATATCCCAGTAGACCTTGTTTGATTATTTGCCCAGAGTGCAACAAAAAGATAGGCCTGGAATTCTTTTATTTTTGCAAACTAAAGAGACATAGTCAGTGAGAAGCTGAGTGCTTCACTTAATGTATTTCAAAATGTCTAGGGAGAAAATTCTATCCTTTAAAATTTTGTCTCTGAGGGTAAGTTGGAGGACAATACTACTAGTAAGAATGTAAGAGGCTTCATGTCATATCCATTTGTCTGGGATTTCACATCTCATTGTAAGTGCAAGTGAAAAGTAGCCAGGTCTTGATCCAGTTTGCTGCATGCTTATCAAATGACAGTTTCAAAGATGTGTTTATATTAAGATACCTTCTTTGTCTCTTTTGAGCAGTGAAATCTAATCTTGCCTGCTTATTTACAGAAAGAGGCATAAGTATTCCTCAGCGAATTACACAGAGGAGGCCGGGCATTTTGCCAAAGTGTATTGGTAGATCTTCCAACTGGAAATGTATATATTTTTTATAATGCACATCTACTTGTGAAGAGACTTTGTTTGCTTTTGCAAGGTTATTAAATTTATTCAAGGAATCTTCTTTCTTCCATGTCTGACCCATACACAAACATCACAAATGCAAGTGGCTGAGCACCTTGTGCTTTGGACCAACGCTATAGGCACTTTTGCTTAAAACAACAATCATGCAAAAGATAACATGAACAAAACTTGATAACTAAGTCACTAAATACATATTTAAATATTTCAAGGTAATTTACACCATTAAACTTATATGATAAACGAGGCTCAAAATGAGTGTTTCAAGGAACAGAACAAACAAAAACAAAATTCAAAGAAAAATAGTGATCTTGATGAGTGTGAGATGTTTTTATGTAAAATATTATTTCCTTATTTTTGTTACAATTTATATCTACTTTCAGAGATAAACTGAGGTTTTTTCATTGCTGTTTACTACTTTAACAATTTTAGATGGAAGTGTTTTGTTAAATGAAACAAAAAATAGTTTTCTCTAGGTGAATATACTCATATATTTGAGAACTGAAGTTTTACAACTATGATACAAATTTGGCTAACCTATAAAGATAGGACACCAAATTATGGCTTATTATCCAGTATTTGTATTTACAGTAAGCTTCAATTCTATATAGAACTTAAAACACAGAAAAAATTGTGGTACGTACATATGTTTGTATATATATGTACACACACACAAAGATGATCAGGAAGCTGGAGTATCTCCCCTATGAGGGCAGGTTGAGACAGCTGGGGTTATTCAGCCTAGAAAAGAAAAGGCTCTGTGGAGATGTTACCTACCTACCAGTACTTCCAGGGGGCCTACATCAAAGATGAGGAGGAACTCTTTATCAGAGAGCATAGTGACAGAACACAGGGTAGTGGTTTTATACTGAAAAGAGGGTAGATTTAGATTAGAAGAAATTCCTTACTGTGAGGTTGGTGAGACACTGGAACAGGTTGCCCAGAGAAGCTGTGGATGCTCCATCCCTGGAAGTGTTCAAGGCCAGATTGAATGAGGCTTTGAGCAGCCTGGTCTACATGTGGCAGGGGGTTTGGACTAGATATTCCTAAAGGTCCCTTCCAACCCAAACCATTCTATGATTTTATGATATGTACTTGCTTATAAAGTTATTTGACTGCTCTCTGCTACACTTAATCTAGCTTTTACTGCAAGGTACTATGTATCTGTGGTAAAAACTATGGTTTTTAACATTAATATAATTGTTCACATATCTTGCTGTATGATATTCAGAAAGAACACCTAATATGTGTATTCTCAAATGTATTATTTGCATTATTCATTTGCACAAGCTAAACTGAAGGTAAATATGGATCTCCACTTTTCATACCTAAAAGATTTTTAGGATTATGGCTGATTCACCCATTTATTCCTTCTCACTCATCATCATGTACTGGAAACAGTCCAAGAAATCTATATAAGCATGAAAAACAGTGCCTTTTGATTTCAGTGTTATTCATACTAGTCTAATCACACGAAATTTTCTAGCATTAAGGAATGATAAAGAATTTGTCATTCATTATTTTAGTAAGGCCTGCCTCAATACTAACATACAACTCAATTCCTATGAGTTTGTGTAACTGCTGCAGCTTCAAAAGGATACACATAAATGCTGAAGAAATGAAACTCCTCCAGAAAAAGAATAAAATTAAACTATAGCAGCACTAGCGGAGTAGTGCACCATTTCAGTTGGTCCCTGAAAATTCTAAAGTAAAACTAAGGATGACGGACCACATATTTCAATAAAAAAATCTTCTTTAAAGAGTAAGATACTGAGCAGAATACCTTTCACATTTATTAACTTACTAGTTACCACATTATTTGTTTGAGGTCTGACCAGTAGAAATTATTATATATATTTTTAGCATAGTTCTTTGAGAAACTACTTGTCCACAACTATGTTGGGTTGGACATTGAAAAGACTGCCATGGCTCCAAAATGCTTACTTCAATATGTATAACACATCTAAAAGTCTCCACTCATCTCTGCACTAAAATTTGAGATAGTAAACATTCACTAAACACTTTTTGCTTTATATAGCAAGGACAGTAATCTGACTGACAGGAAGACAGCTATAAGAATGATACTGTAAGTATTTAGACTGGTGAGTTAAAAACACTTTCTGCACCCTTCCTCATTCTGAAAATTCCGTTTCAAGTGCCATCATAAGGGGAAGAGTGTTCTGTTGCACACACAGGTGTCTCATCGTTCCTTGACATGAGAGTTAGAACAACTGGGTTTCTATTTCTGTCACATAATAGCAGTATATTTTTTAAAGAGGTGACATGAAGGGGCCTGGCTTTATTTGGATTTTTTTTTTGTTTGGTAGTTGTTTGGGGGTTTTTAGCATATTTCATCATGGTTATATGTATTTTTCAGTCTTGTATAGAACATTATCATGGTAAGTAAACTGATTGAGAAAAAGGACACTTTTGTAGTTTATTTTTTACAAGCTTTTCTAATAAGCCTATATCAGCAATAACCCTACAAGATACTTGAAATCTAGCACAAAATATGCATATGTAAAAACTCATTGAATAGCATCATGTTATTATCATTTGGGTTTGATATTTTTCTTTATAAGATGCTGAAATACTTTTCATAGCAATTGTGATTAAATATCATATAGTACTTCCAGTAGCACAGAGAAAAAATCATTATTCACCACTCTAAATAAATAAATAAAGACTGAATTTTTTATTATTTTAGGCTTTTGTTAGAAAGAATAGATAATTAGATTAACACTTATCGCTTTTTTTTTAAATCCTATTTTGCTGCTGACTTGGAAAGAAATATGTTTATGTTTCTTTTTAATATTCAATCTTGGATTTAGATAATAATAACAATAATGACCAAAATATTAAGAGAAAAAATTGCTTAATTTTTCTTTGTACTGATATAATAAATAATTTTGGAATCTTACCTTCAAACTTGGTCCAAGTTTTTCTGCTGTTAAATACATTAATCTATTTAATATATATATGCAGTCTTACTTGGTTCATTGTCTTAGAACATTACGCTAATGAAACAAGAGAGAGTTTTCAAATGGCTGAAATTTGGTTAACACCTAAAGTTAGTTTAGTTAACACCTAAAGATTACCTCTCAAACATGCTTGTTGTAATAGGTACTATAAACCCACCACAATGATTCCAAATCAGGAATTCAGCATACCATTTGAACTTTATTAACTTTATGAAGTTAAGTTTACTAACTTTGTGAAGCTAATCATCATAACTTACAGATTTTTTGATCAATGATTCCAGTGTAGCTTCTAATACCTGAAATAAACAAAACCACAACAAAAGCCTATAAACAAACAAACAAGCAACTTTTTAAAAGGAACTTTATTCTCTCTTTACCATTGTATGCAATCTACCCTCAGGTAAGATCATTTCAATTGTCTGTGCTTTACTTTTGCCCACATCACTAAATACATGCCATAATCAGTGGGAGAACTTCCATGTAGACTATTGCTGCAGCCTTGTTTGGGATATCTATGTAGTGAAAATTGCATTATTAACATATGAGTATAAACATTTTGTGCACCGACTTGGGTTTCCAGATCCTTAAAAATCCCCCCCAAACTCTACATTAATTTTTTACAAAATGCAGAGGGAAGAGAAGAAATCTGTGGCCGGGAGTGGGGCCTGTGTTTTTTTTTGACACAAAGAAGATAAAATAAAGCAAGTATACTCTTTGATGGCTAAGAATAAACAAGACAATAACATGTTGAAACAAACACCTTTTTTTGTACTGGGAAGCATTTACCAGAATCTAAACATTAGAAGATCTGACAGTACTGTCTAGCACTTGGATTTTTCATCCCTTTTTGTAAAACTAAATAGAAATAAGAGCTCATACAAAATAAAAAACAGAGAATGTTGCATAGAATTCAGGAGATCTTAACAGTATTATTTTTCTCTATCTAGAACTTAATGCCTATCTTTTAAAATGCAGTCAACTGTTGATTGTCTATTCTTTCTCTCAGACCATAATCTTGTCAAAGCAAAATAAGAGACTGCTAAATAATTAGATAACCAAAACACTAAACCTGATTGCACTAAAGTGTAGAGGAGGCAGAGTATTTGAGGTCAAAATCTGTATAAAAAAATAAGCTACCATGTGTCCTATTGGATCAATGTCTCTTTCTAGGAGACATTTCAAATTTTAATGCCATAATTTGTTGCAATATTCTTTAAAGTATTTAGTCTTTATGATAAATATCACCAGTATACATAAAAGAATACCAATAATAACATTCAGAATTATATAAGCATGTGAAAACTGCTGATTCTCACTAAACTCAAGTTACTCAATATAATGTTACACAGTATGGGGCAGGCAGGTATTAATTGCAGGGAGACTAATGGCTAAGCCGTACTTTGATAAAACTTAAAATATTTACACTGTAAGCTTTGAATAGCTTCTAGGGTATTTTACAGCAATACCCAACTCTATGGAGTGTAAACTCACTATTTACTTTGAAACTCCTCTAAGGCAATATAGCTCTGTAAATGTGAAAAAGAAATCCTGTTTCTCCTTGTGCCTAGCATGTTACTGTGGTTCAGGTGTAAGTGGGTAGGCATATATACTCCATTTGAGTTCTCATGAAAGCTTCTAAAAGCTGTAAGTCATGATAACTAATAATAACTTCACTGGTGGTGGCGTGAGTGCCAAACCTTCTTTTCAGGTTCTCATCCATAATGTTCTGATCCATGATGAATCAATCCCCTGAATATTAAACAAGTTGGTTTCTTTTTTCTTTGTTTCTTTGTTTGTTTTTGGGTTTTGTTTGTTTGGTTGGTTGGTTTGGTTTTGGTTTTTTGTTGTTGTTGTTCTTACGCACTTGCCTGCTACTAGTCGACCTCCAAAGGGGAGATAGATGACTACTCTCTGGTACTCACAACAACCTCTGAACCCTATAATGTAGAAGACATTCATGTTCTACTTCTCTGTAAGTGTTTTCATCAAGAGAACAAAACTATTAAAACTGTGTAAAGCTGTTATCACCATTTTCCCAGCTTTAGAGGTAAACAGATGGAAGCCCTGAGAATGGGCTATTAAATTGGTTTTCTATGGACTAGACAGAAGTAAAATGAGATACTTGTAAGCCTTCTATAAGTCTTCTGTGGGTATTCTGAGGATCCCATAAGCCTCCATTACCTGTATAAAAAACCAAGGCAGTCATTTTATGACATGAGATTCTCAATAATTCAAAGGATAATGACTAAGTTATTCACCTATATTAAGCAATCATTCACCATTCACTTCCTTGGGTTACAAGATATGAGGACACTGAGGTCAACTGTGTGCAAAAAGAACAATGAAACACTGACAAATAGAAGGTAAGTTATTTAAATTTTTCTTCTGTCATCTCCCTTTTGTGTTATACAACTATTTCTTCTTTTCCCACTTTGTAAGAAGCCATTTTCATTTCCATCTATAAGATACTATAGCTGTCTTCTACATCTGCTTAAGTGTAATAGCTGTCATATATCTAGTGACTGCTTCCACCTCAAACTTCTTCTTTGACTTCCTTATGTTTGTCTTCTCTTTTCCTATCTCACAAGCTAGTAAAGAAAGTTAGATGTTCGGAGGAAGTCGTGTACGTATTCTGACTGAAGACTAGCCTGAGGAAGGTGCTTAGTCCTTGTCAGAAAGTAAAATACTGTTATTGATAGTGACTCAAAAATTAGCCTCAAGGGTAGCTTCCAAAAACCAAATGTTGTTTGGGTTTGAATTTGTCCGGGTTTAAAAAAAATCTCTCAGTTCTTTCTTTATACATGGCTCAAATCACAACTACAAATTTTCCTTTCTACTTGTCTATTATGCATCTTCTTGCTGGATTTAAAAAAAATCTAGCTGTCATCTTTGCTTCTTTAATAACATAAAATTGTATCAGTGTTACAAAAAGTTTTCATTAGATCCTTCATTAGACTGTAGTCATATCCGTATGTTAAGTACAAGAAAAAGATGCCAGAGTAAAAATATTAAAGTCTATGGAACATTGCATTTGCCTTTTGTCTACAAGAGGCATTCTGTGTCAGCATTTCTATATTTTCTTTGTGTGCTGTGCTAGAAACTAGTTTTATCCTCTAGTCATAATACCAGTTGCTGCATTCTGAAAGTATAACTGAAATGAAAAAAAAGGGTTTATATAGTAGTATTTCAGTGATCATTACTCAGTGCATTTGCGTATCATCCTAAGACCAAGAAGAAAAATCCTAGCCGGGTTTTACCCTGACAGTTGAAAATGTATTATCCATAGAAAGCAACGCCACAAGCATACTGTTATTACAAATGAATCAAATAATAAGTAAAAATAAATAAAAAAAAATAAAAAGTCAAAGTTTAAAAATGCTGATTAATAAGTTATTAAGGAATATTAAATTTAACTGTTAGAATTTTCTGCTTTGGTTTCTTCTACATAATTGTATTGGATCTGGCTGAGATGGAGCTAATCTTCACCACAGCAGCCCTCATATTGCTGTGGTTTGTATTGGTACCTAGCAAGGTGTTGATTACACTCCATTGTTTCGGGTATGGCTGAACAGTGCTTGCACAGCATCAAGGCTGCCTCTACAACATTCCCCCCTTACCAATAGGCTGCAGATGCACAAGATCTTGGGAGGGGACATAGCCAGGACAGCTGACCCGCACTGACCAAAGGGATATTTCATACCATATGACATCTGTTGAGCAATAAAAGCTGAGAAACAGGAGAAGGAGAGGGAATATTTTTTATCACATTGTTTTTCTTCCAGAGCAACCGCTCTGCATACTGAAGCCTTACTTCCTAGGAAGTGGCTGGACATTGCTGATTGGAAGTAGAAAATAAAATATTTTGTTTTCTTTTTCTATTTTTTTTTCTCTGCACATGATATTTACTTCTGCTTTATTAAACTGCCTTTATCTTGGCCCATAAGGATTTTATCCATCTTGTTTTTTCCATCCACCATCTTGATGAGGAAAGGAGTGATAGGGTGGCTTAGTGGCCACCTGGCATCCAGCCTAGGTCAACAAACTATAATAATTCAAGTATTATAAGAAAGAAGACAGGAGACTATGATGGTTAAGAAGATATGTACTGGGACCATATCTGTCTGTGTTTCAGAATGCTAAGACAGAGCAAGTTGCTTACAGCACAATTTTCACAAGTTAATTCCTTTTTTTTTGTTTGTTTGTTTTGCCTTGTTTTCCTTTCTTTGGGCTTTTTGCTCTTTTTACTCAGGTTATTATTATTTATATTTTTTTTAGAATTAGTAATTGAGCTTTCTGAATATTCATCAGGTCCTGTCCTGGACAATTCTAAAGGAAATGATAACAAGAATAAAGACCCATTTGGTTTTAAAGGCTATTCCAATATATGTAGAATATAAGACATGTTCTTTCAGAACCAACGAATTCATCAACATTGACAACAAAAAGAGTGAGGAGGGATGATACTACATACTGAAAAACTATGCAATATGAAAGCTGAATCTAGAATTAAAGAAAAGAGACTTAAAAATACTTATATTGTGGGAATATTTAGTACCAGTATGACTGTAGTGCTGCCTAATTTTTTTTTTATGTTTATCATTAGTAAATTATGGTCTCATAAAAAATGAAGTATCAATTACAGTATTAGACCAAACAGTAGTGGAAATAATGCAATTTAATAAAAAAAAAGGCCCAAAAAACTGCTCGCAAACTCAGTTTTTAAAAGCTTCTTGTAGTCAGTTGTGGGACTTAGAAGAGTTTTTTGCTTTTTAATTTGCTTTGACGGTTCTTGTTTGCAAAATGTATCTTAAAAAGTCAGGACACTGTTATACATTTTAGAATAGTACACTATGCCTAATGTCTCAGATTAGGTATACATGTTAGTTGGACATTCTAGCTTGGGTCTCTTTATGAATTCCACACAGTAAGAGCATTAAAGTGAATTATGCACATGCATTTGAATGAATACACATGTACGCACAACTTTTATTTGTTTATATCCTACTTCTTTGGTTGAAATTCAGTAATAATAAAAATACAGCCTACTGAAGGATATAGATTTATATAGAAATGATCAGTTGGTTGATCTGATAAAGACTATTTCACAAACGAAGTTTATTTTCTGTTTATCTGGCTTAGCCGTGGACATATTTAAGCTTTTAATTATTTTATCTAATGTTCATAAAACATGTATTTGTTTGCTTTCTATAGTCGAGCTGTACTTCTCAGTGCCTACTTCAGCTGGTCTTGTGAGCTATCAAGGATATTTTGTTAATTTCACTTTTTTAACCTTGTACCTTGAAACCTCCAAGGTGCACACATAGTGGAACAAAAAGATTCTATTTTTTAAATTTACTTCAGCAAATTTTTATTATCTTCCATTTGTTCTGTTTGGCATTGCTTCCTGAATTTGGGACGAAATTTTGTGTGTGTGTAAATTTATAATTTTTTACATTTTCTTACAATGCTTGGAATTGTGAACCACTTTATGCTAAGCACTGTATGGACAGTTTTTCCTGAAGAAGTTTCTGGACTGGACAAAAACAGAAAAACAGCTTTTCCTTTGGTAAGTTGACTATCCCTTTAGACTTCATTGTTTTTGTTTCAGCTGCTTTAATGCACAATATTAATGAAAACTGAGAAGCCCTAGGCCAGAATTCAGTTCCCTAAAGATAACCATCCAGCATATCTTAACGTGTTCTGCTTCAGCTGTGAGTTTAGAAGAATTTATATCTCCCATAGCACTGTGTTGTATTTGCCAGTGCCATCTGAATGTAAAAAAAGTGAAACATACAGAATTGTATTACATGCCTATGTGTGGGTACATGAAATAAAACCTATCTCTCTGGTGACTATAATCATTATCCTGACCTGACAGTTACAAAACAAGTGCTGACCTTCAGGATACTTGTGCCCTTCTGGACTAGGAACTGGAAGCCCTGAAATGCCCCTAGGTGTATCTCAACTAGCACTAGAGACCAGTATTACAGACAAGTGCATCAAGACCAATTTTTTCATTAACGGTAATAAATGCTTGGACACAAGTAGAAACTCACTTTGCAGCATTCACTGGAAGTGATTCCATTTTAAAGTCTAGTAAGGAGAATTTTGCCCAAAAGCAGGTCAATTCTCTTGCCACAGATCATTGACTCTTCAGCTAAAGAGTTAGAAGTTACCTTTCACATTTAAAAATATAATTCTACTATTTTAATTCATTCATCAGGTTCTGTGAAATATTTGTCCCTTCCTCAGTATTATAGGAACTATATGCAGGGCTGCTTTTCTCCAATACGTGTACATTTTAATCCTTTATGCATAACTAACATGCATCCTTTGGGATCCAATTGACTTTTTAAGCCAAACTTTTGGCTTCAGATGAGAATACTTAATATTAAGACTTTTACCACATTTTTAATCACACTATGGTATCTGTTGTTTTTATTTCATGGCTCTTAAGAATTTTAATTTCCTGCATTAAGTATTTGTCTGTCATTCTGTCTTTTATGTGTTTACAACATTTTTCCCTTCTTTAATTGCATTCTGTAAAGCTACTTTTTTAGCCCTTCTTCAGATAATATGTCCCTCGGTGATAACAGTTCAAGCTTGACTTACTCTATGTAATTAAGCAATGAAGTTTAACTAGTTCTCTCAACCCTCTAATAGAGAATGTGAAGGGTGATATTGATTTTCATGTTTGATTGGTTAGAAACAAATGAAAATAATATTGTTTATCTTGGAAAGCAGCAATAGAAATATTTAATTACTGATATTTAATTGTTTGCCTATCTTGTGGTGCCTAAAATTCTTCTGTCAATGCAGTATTTTTTTTAAGATAACCTTTCTATGAACAAACAGAACTTCTACATGTAAGATTAAAACAAATGGAAGAAGACAAATTTTCTTGTTAACTAAAGAAAGTGATTGACTATATACTACATAAACTGTAAAATTTATTACATAACTTTAAAAAAGTATACTTGTTAAAATTTCTTACTTAAATATGAGGGGTTTTCATCAGTCTTCAAAAAAATAATTATTTTTTAAATTTTATTTGCAGTTATTTTGTACTTTAAAATGAAATAACTGCTCTTCATATATACCAGACTTCATGTACTGATTATCAGTACAAGAAAATAGAAAAAAGAAACTGAAAACAAAAATCTGAATTTTTATAACCACCGGAGTGACCGACAAGCCTATTATCAAGTCACAGAGTGACTTACTGAATTCCAAAACTGGTAAGTATTCTAAGGAGTTTTTGAAAGTCTGTCTTACATCCAGTAAAACATTTTGACTACTACTGCCATGCTTTTGCCTTTGCCTTTTTCCTTTCCTTTCCTTTCCTTTCCTTTCCTTTCCTTTCCTTTCCTTTCCTTTCCTTTCCTTTCCTTTCCTTT
>JAVSBS010027442.1:0-81588 GCA_033124195.1 Coracias cyanogaster
AACCACATCTACACCTATACTACACTGACTCTGTTCCTTTTCATTACAAGACAGCAGTGATGGAGATTACAGCAATAAAGTTTTGTTTGACCATGCAAATGTAGTTAAATACAATTTATCCCTAGTGTAGCTATATGTATTCACTAGAGTTGTGCAGAAGATAATCCGGTGTGCAGTATTTATAATGGAAGAAATTAGTACTGAAGCACAAATGTTTATAGCGGACGTCACTGTGGCTCATTTTTAATTATTTTACAACTAACATACCATTTTAATTATAGAGCGGAGATTAAGCTGTATAAAAGTGACATTGTTATGATACGATCACTTGAGATTCTGGCTTTTATCGGTTATAGGACTAGACATCATCTTCAGAGATGTCTTCAGATTGTCATTAGAGCTGAGAATGTTTAACAATCTTCTAGGAGCATCTCGGCTTCTGGATTTGGATTTGCCTCATACTGGTTATCAAAAACAGCATGATGATGACATAATGATAAAACTTGACATAACGTGTTCTTCAAATCTATCTGTCTAGTTCTATATAAATTTTAAGCAAATGAGTTGATATGTTTGGGTTTTTTTCCCCCTGATCGTACTATTTGCATACCGCGATCTAAACACAACCTTTTAGAATTCGTCATTAACCCCCCCACTACTTACTGCATCCAGCTGTTCTGTGCACCAGTGAGGAACATGTAAATCTGAACAGAGGTCAAGAGTTGAGAAAACTTAAAGAAAGAATCCATTAAGCTAGAAAAGAGCTGTTTTCCTAGTAGAACAGTTTCACTGGAAAAGATACCTTAGCTTTACTATGTCTGCATAATCGGTTCCTGGAAAGAGAAAGAACTGAAGCAGTTTGCAGTCTTTGCATCTTCTTGATGTACTGTTCACTGCAGGGCCATCTCAGTGGCCAGTATGTTTTTATTATGAGAAGGACTTAGAATGTCTGTGATAGCGTTAATAGGTAACATGCTAGATTTAATTAGTGTCCTACTTAAGTTCCAAGTACTACTGAACAGATTTAGAAAAGTTATTTTTCTCATTGGTTTCCTAGATTGGCAGGAAGCAAGATTTCCTCTGGGACTGAGTAAATTAGCAGTGTGCTATCAAAGTTTATGGAGCTGGGCCAATCTACTGCAGCTGAGCTTTCTGTGGACCAGTCTCTCTGCAATTCTGAGCTAAACAATGGTGTTACCGGTAATTTCTCCTTGTACTATCCAAAGCAATAATACATCTACTGGTTTGTCTTTTGAGATCCGTTTCTACCTGCTTTGCTGCCGAGTCTCCAGCCCTGTTGGAATGGAATCAGCACAATGCTCTTGATGCCACTCCCCCAACTGAAGGGGTCTGTTGGGACCTATTGAGCTTACACTGGGCTGGGAGTGGGAGTTAGATGAAGCTGGCTGGGCAGTCGTTAATGTACAGGGAGCCGTGGCCGGAAGAGATTCTTTTCTCTCCTGGGAATAGAGCCACGAGTGCTGAAGGAAGTACCTGCCTACAGCTGATGACTTCTCTGGTGCTGCATGTCAAGGGCAAAGGCTTGTGAGAGGTGAAAGGAATGAGACTCTCCAACTTCACTTGTTTTTGTCTCTTCCATTGGAGCAATGGATTAAGTCTATACAGTACAGTTAAGAAGAGCTGCCCTGAATCCAAACAGCAGCACCTACGGCTCTTATGTATGAAAACATGGACACTCTTAAGAGGGTTCCAACCATTTAAGTTACTTACCCTATCTCTCTATGTGGGAGAGGACTTCTTATCTTTTTGTCTTTGCCCTTTCTGTAGTCTATTGTCGTTAAGGTTTATTTAACAAAACTATTGATAAATATGCATGTCTATTAACTGCCACATCATGTTAAGTGTCAATGGGTCTGTTTTCCTCTATCAAACTTAATTACAGTTCAGGAAACAATGTAACATGATACAAGTGACAAAAATTGACAGGACATGTCACAACAAAATGTGTCAGCCTGGAATATCCAGAAGGCAGTTCTACAAGCAAAGAAGTGATCCCATTTGTCCCCCATCCCCACTCAGCTTCCTCTCCTACGCAGATGAGTTCACAGTTCTCAGCTTGACTCACAACATGTCTAAAATATTAAATTGTTTTCTTTTCTGATTGCCTGTCAAATCAGAAGTCATGTCCTGTGTGTCATTTAGTAAATGTCCTTTTTTGTATATTATTGTTCTATAGGGCAACTCCTGCAGCCTTGTTTACATCTGGCCTTGTTTCTAACTCCTTCTAGTTCCTGTCTAGCTTTTAGCACCCTGCATCAAATGATATTCTTCAGTCAGACATCACATCTGCTCTCCTTGTTCTTGATTAACATCAACAAAACACCTACCACCATTACATTCCTTTGGGCTTTATTCTTCTTGTTCATGTAGTAATAATTTAGATTCTGAAGAGATAACAAAATTATTCACTTGGTTTTGGTTGACATTCTGCAGAAGGTACAGTCTTAAGGTGAGGTTTACAGCCATGTCCTTGCTAAGTAGTACAGTCAGAGTAGATGTTGGGGTTAGCATGAGAAATTGTCTGATAAATGTATTTGAGAAGGGGAAAGATTTTCTTTAATCATGTTAATGATGTTCTCACAATCAAGAAATGTGAAACAGGCAATTTCTCCAATAATTATTCTCTCCCTGAGATATGTCACTTCTAGACTTTGAAAACTCACATTGTTGAGTAAACATCAATTCAATTTCTTATGCTGGCCAGCCTCCACTGAAATTTTGTTGTTGTTATGAGATGTTATATTTCAAAATGACTTTAGGAACTTGCACTTGTTTAACTAGGTATCATGGATAGGGAACAGCTAAATAATTGTAATGTGGAAGGGATATAACATACGTGAGTGACCATACTTAAGAATTAACTCTTTTTTTCCCTGTTAACTGAAAACTCATGAATCAAAATTCACTTATTCCTGTCTCTTGGTTTGGTTATTATTTTACTATATAGAAGAGGAGAATTTGGCTTTATGAGTGGATTGTGTTATTGATTGACTACTGAAGCTGCTGAATCAGCTATCTTGTTAGTGGTGTTTTTTTTTTAGGCAGCAAAAATAAAGAGGTATAATTAAATTCAGACAACACATTGTCAAGCTCACCCAGCCATTGAGCCTAGCTATATCTATACACTGTGTCTTTGTATAATATCCTGTTTTGGCTTCAGAAAGACAGAAGGCTGGGTTGTTGAATTATTTTGCTTTTCTGAATAATTGATTCAAGCAAATAATACAGTGAAAGTACAGCTAATGTATTTGCCTCAAAATTATTGAACTGAACTAGCTGATCTTAATCTTATTTAATTTAAAAATGAACTTCAGAAATTCTCAGGTATTTTTAAAGTTGTAAGATGGCAACCTGGGAATATCAGGTTAGAAAAGGTAATAGTGAATAACAGTAAGTAACAGAGTATTGTTTTCACCTGGACACTTTAAAAAGAAATGGAACTGTCTGGAGTGGGCTCAGTGAACTCCAGGCACATTTCAGCTGGAAAGGCTGGAGTGTGTGTCTATGCGTGACTCGCAAGGACACCTCAGTGCAGCATTTGGAGAGCAGAAATGCAGTTGATTATCTGCACTGCTGGAGCCTGGAAGTCAAGGTAAGAGAAATAAGAAACAACAAAAAATGAGCAAACTCATTAATAAAGCTAAAGCAAGCTGAACTTCTTTAAGGAAAAAAAAAAAAAAATTCTTAGGCTCCATCACCACTTTTTCAAGACTCTAGGGTGAAAGGAATAAGGCCTGTATGGGTTCTGGCACTTAGGTTCTGGTAGAAAGTGAAATTGTGCTTCAGATCTGCTTGATTTACTCCAGTGTTTTATTTCCAGTGTCCACCGCTGGGCCATCATTGCCACAAAGATTATTCTCTTCTGCTTCAAGTAGTTTCTCCTCTCCTGGGAGAATATATGTATTTTTCAAGAGGGAAACTTTCTTATCCCACATGGTTTCCACTACATCCCACAGAGCTCCTTTCTCCTTTTGAATCTTCTGGTCATTGTTCCTGAAAGATAGAAATTCTTCTCAGAGAATCAGTTTGCTGCTTGAGATGGCCAGCTCTTCTTTCTCCCAGAAGATCTTGTTCTTCTTCCAGAAAGCCATATAGTCCTCCCAGAAAGCACTGTTCTGTCCCTGCAAAGATCTATTCTTTCCTTGAAGGATTATGTTCTTCTCAGAAATGGCTTTATTCTGTTCTTGGATATTGTGATTCTGTTTTAGGGAAGCCCTGACTGCATTCTGATCAGCCTTGTTCCTTTCTTCAAGAATCTTGATCTCCTCCTTAGCAGCCTTCATTTTCTTCCAGAATTCTTCAAGCTTTTCCTGAATGCTACCAGCTTGTTCCTGGAAAATTGTGGGTTTTTTCATCTGGAAGTCACTAATCTTCTGTAGGAAGCTGTTGCCTTTCCTAAAACCCTCTCGATGTCTTCCATACAAGCCTTGTTCTTTTCCTGGAAGATCTTTATTTCCTTCCACAAAGTTTTGGCTTTGGTCTCATCCTGAAAGGCTTTGATCTCTTAATGGAAATTCTTATTGGCATTACAGAAGGCTTTAATTTCATTCTTGAAGTGCCTCTTCTCTTCAAAGACCTGCAGAGCTGCTCCATTTGGAAGTTGGTCAAGTTTGCCTGGAAGTTCTTATTCTGTATCTTTGAATAGTAGAAAGGAGGTTATTTCACAACTTTGTTTCATTTGGTCCATCCTTTGATTAGATTTTTGCTGTCTTTCATTTAGATTATAACTGACACTATAGAAACCTGATGCTTGGCTCTGACAAGGGTGAAGCAGTGAAGTTTCCAAGTACAAATACACTGTTACACAGGATGCTGGCTGCTTCTCTCAGTGAAACAGGGAGGTGTTGGCACAAAGACACTGTTAGGATCCCTAAAACAAAGTGAGACTACCAAAGCATGTAGCATTAGCTATAAATTATGTTAACTGTAATTAAGCTGTGTTGCACTAAGAAATTCTTAGATAAGTGTGATATGAGTCAGGTTATTAAAAATTAACAGTGAGTGATTTTTCCAAAGCGACAAATGATCTGGGTACCTCTATTTTCAGAATTGAACATTATGCACTTAAAAGGAGTTTGTCTTAAAGCATGGCATTCATAATCACTAGTTATAAGCATTTTGGGATTATTGTATTATCACCAATTCTTTACTGAATAGCTTACAACTGGGCTGCTGTTTGCATCATGAAATTTGTTGAGCCGTTACTGTGCCTTAATTTTAAAGGAAATTGTAACTAACACAAATGATTGTCCTCTACACCAGTACTTCTAGTTTAATAGTGCCATGAGTGTAATACAAGGGGAAGAATGGTCTTTGTCCTCTGAGTTATACTCTATGAGAAGATATGAATTGTTTGCATAGGTGTTTAATTGTGCCTTCTCATTTTTGGTTATTCTTTCAGGAACAATTTTTTATCTTTTCTGCTGTAGACTTTTGGTAAGGTTTATGAATTAATGATTCCATGAAACACACTGAGCTCTTGTAGCTAATGACCTACATGAATACATTTGTTTGTGGGTATGTAATGCAAGGTGGGTTTTTTGGTTATAACGATATGGTAATGTAATGCTACTACACAGGTGAAATCCCACATAATTTACACTTCAGCTACTTTTTATACTGTGTTGTTTGAAAAGTGGAATTAACAGATCCGGTAACACTATATTGTTTGCAAAGGATACAGAAAACCAACGCACTACTGTAAGTAACACGTGACATAATGGCTGTGAGGAAAAATTGCTTTTGTCAATAAACAGTGAATGTCACAGTTCCGTGAAGTCTGCCTCTGGGAAGAGAGAGATTCGCTATCAAAGTCTATCTGGCCCACAGAGATCTAGATGTTGCAATTGTGTTTCAGAGTACGCTTTGGTGTACTCTGTGTACTCTGAAACACCCCATAGAGGTGAGGAGCTTGGAAACCATAACAGCCAGTTCTAGAACATTAAATCATTCCTAGCTGTGTGGTCATAGCATGTGGGTTTGAATTCTAAATTGTTGACCCTAACCACCTCTCAGAGCAAGATCCACTGTGTCTGGAGGCAAACACATCACAAAATAGGACTATTCAAACCTAAAGACAGAGTTTGGAAGTTGTGGTCTTGACTTATAGTTTCCCCTTCAGAAAATCAAAGGCATACTCTTAAACTAATTCAATATTAACCAAAACATGTGGTCCTCCATGAGGGAAAGCAGCTGAAGATTGAATTTCTTTCTAAAGGGAGACTGTTTCAACATCCGTTACTGATTTGCTGAAGTTTACCAAATGAGATTCCTTGGGCTGTGTTATGCAGGAGGAAAAGCTCTTACAACAAAATTGTCATGTCTGACTGTAAAATTTCTCATTTTGGTCGTTCTCCGTTATTGTAGTTGTTTCTCTTATTTTCCTTTGTTGTTTTGATTGTCTGCAGTGCTATATGAGGATTTTTTCTAATGCCTTTTTAATTTGGCCAAGAAGTAACAAAACTGTCTTTTCATTGCATTGCAGTAAATTAATTCTTTGTATTTTATGTTCTAGCTGGCTTAAGTGGTTTTTGAGTCTTAACACTTTCTGTGGTTATGTACTATTGACTCATTCCTGAGTTTTCCTGCATATTTTTTTTGACCCAGATATACACAGAGAGACAAAGATAATTGGACAAACTTGTAAGTGGACTAAAACCAGAAGAACATGGATACCCAGTCAGAGGTTTGTGTTCAAGCCCCCCTCAGGAGTAGACAGTGTTTTGTGTGATGTACTTTGTATTTCATGACTAAAATACCATCCCACAGAACAGCTATTGGTGAACACAAGTCTTTACATCATTGCACATGGTCTTCTGTCTATCTAGGGACAGTATTTTGCTTCCATTATATCTATTTTCCTTCTTCCTTACAACTCACTAACATTTGATCAAATATCATGTGAACCTTCAGGAACTCATTTCTCTGTCTCCAGAAGCCTGATGAACCTCCATTAGGTCTTGAAGCCAATGTAAGTCGCTTTTATTTTCCTGAATAATAGGGACAAAGACTGTGAGGGAAATAAACCAGTGCATTCATATTTTTTTGCAGTGCATGCACATGGGGTGAGTTTCAGCATAATAAAAAACTGATGAACTATGTAGGATGTTCTCGGAGAATCTTCTTCTTAGTACTTCTTTGAAATCTTCCCTGAGGTGCCGTGTCTCTAATTCAAGCATAAATTTAATTTCGAAGTTGGCCTTGCTTTTGAGCATGGGGTTGGGCCAGATGACCTCCAAGGGCCCTAACCTAAATTATTTAATGAGTCTAATGTTGGTTTTAAAATATTCTTCAGCATATTACTGCAAAATATTTTTGTGCCCATCCAAGACCTGCTGATCCTAAAAATGTAGCTGCTTTGGCAGCTGATCAGCACCGAGGTTTCAGAGCGTCTTTTGGATTAAGTCATTATGCTTGACATCTGCATCACCTCAGGCTAACACGAATGAGTAAACACTAAAAAAGCAATGATTTACTTTCTCACAGAAATCAACGATTCATGGAATTATCCCAAAGGGAGACAGTATATACATGAGAGAAAATGGGCTGTTATGTATTTGTGATGATTGCTCTGGAAACTCCAGTATTAGTGCTTCATTATCTGAGCTTATTTTGAGTACAAGGAAGGGAGAAGTAGACAGCTGTATTCCTTTCTTGAAAGAATAGATATGATTTCAAGGGATTATGCAACGCAGTTGTATGAGGCTGGGAGTGTCCTGGCACTGCAGAGGTCAAGGCATCCTCTGCAGTCAGCTCAGCTTTACCATAGAAATGTTTTCTGCCTGTAATTTATGTGTTTATCAAACTGACTTGCCTTCTTTCTCCATTGCCTTCTCTCTTTTCTCCCCTTTCAAGGTATTCTGAAATACTTCATCATACCTAGGAATTATAAGTAGAACATAGTGGGTATGTAGATTCATATATCTGATTATGAACTTCTTTGAAAAGGAATGCTTAATAATGTAAAAATGAGTATTTTTATCACTTCCAGAGAGTGAATGCTGTTATGGGAATCAGAGTAGTGAAATCGTTATTATTTTTAAGTAGCGTCCTCCTCCTTTTCAGTTTCCCAGTAGCTGCTAGATTTCATCCCTATGTACATCTTTGAACAAGATAATATGCGTTTCATGTCTTTTTGACATGGATAGTGCCCCGAACTACCTCATGTGCAAGAATAGTCATAAATCCAAAAGTTTTTGGAGTTAATTTTTTTCAGTCAAAAAGACAACCGACTTTGTATATTCAACATTTTCACTAACTTTTAATGAAAGAGAACTACTGACACCAACAAAATTTTGTTAGCATTTTACTACCAGTAGAAATTTGATGGTTAAGAATTATAACTTGGAGGTAAAATTCGGCAACATTATCCACCTGCTGGTGAGTTAGGACCAGGCAGCCAAATGGTGCTGCCACATCAGAGAAATCAGAGACAATCAACTGAGGTTTGAAAAGGAAGTCTGGGGAAAAAAAGGACTGAGGATTTCAGAGAACAGTTAAGCCTTTATTAGCTTAAGAAGATAGAATTCACTCTAAGCACACAAATGCCTCCCCTTTGTTTTCTGTCTGTGTTTTCTTCTGTGAATGCTTTTATTCTCCAGGGAATTACTGTTCCCTCTTCCAAAGGTCTAGCCTAATTTTCCATTGGTCTAGATCCTCTCCCCACCACTTCATCCATTATTAGAGTCTTGACAATATTCCAAAGGGTCATTTATTATCTTTTTTTTTTCCTTTTTACGGGGAGTCATATTCCTTTCCTGGGCAGCCTTGTTGTCTTGGAAGGCTGTGGTCATATCCCTGGTTTTTTTCCCATAATGACTTGATATTTTCTCCCCGGATTTCTTTCAATTTCCTAAGGCTCTGATTTTCTTCCAATAATGTTATCACCTTCTCTTGTAAGTCTGTGACTAGTTGTTTTACCATATTCTTGGAATAAATCACTAGTTTGTAACCGAAGAAAAGAGACAATCTAGCAAATTGAGAAATGCTAGAGTGCCACCTTGGAAGTGACATAACCACAGGCCAGTTTACAATGCAAAGCAAGGTCCTATAATGGTAATTGCAAAATTGACTTAAAAGACAAAACCATAATCCCATCAATGAGTTTGCAGAGTAGAAAATAATTAAATAAGTCTATTATTAAATTTATTTTACTGCAACCTCTATAGAAATTAATAAGAATTATATTGTTATGTTTTAATGATTGAAATCTAATAAGGATTGAAAAAGTATAAAGTACCCAAGGTACTAATTAGAACAGTGTATTCAATCTGTATCCTTTCTATGAACACCTATTAGGAATTTAAAGCTTAATTTTTTTAGGGTAGGAAAAAGAGAACTTTGAAGGACAGCTTTGATGAAAGTTTTACATGCTGCCTTGCTTTTAGACCTCCATCAAGTCTGAAAAAGAGTAAGATGTAATGATAGTTCTCTTTAGTGGCAGAAAATAGTCTGCTTTTTCAGCTGGTTTTTTTTGTCAAGATTGCCTCCATGATGTGAAACGTATAATTTATAAAGCAAATCAGAGGTACTTCAAGCATAGTTCCATAGTGCCAGTATTGATGTATCAACCTGTATCTAAAGAGTACACTTTCGCTTAAATAGGATAGAGGGCTTGATGTAGGAATTACTAGATGAAATTTTTGTGGCTTATCATAAATGGATAGAGGATTAGAAGATTAATGGTGTTTCTGCCCTTCAGATGTGTGGATACCCACAGCTTATACGGTGTCTTAGTAAAATGAAACCCACTTTCAGTAAACAAATAATGCTCCCAGGATCTTTCAGACACTTCTGTTCTGCAAGCTGTCAGTAAAAAGCCCAAGAAGGTGTCCTTTGATTTGCATAAACTTGTATGTACTGTGGGCTGCAGCTGGGCATATAAACAATTTTGGAATTGGTGATGGAAACAGAAAGGAAAAGAAACCAAGCCAGACCTTTGAAAGCTGTAGGCTACAAAAGTTAGAAAATAGACATTCTCAGTCAAAAAGAATTACATATCTTCTATCAGAAGTATACTTTGTCTTGCTGCTGTTTTCAGGTATTGCTCTCCTGATTTATACTCCCAGCTTCTGTTAGTCACTCTTTGCCTGTCATACCAGTAGCTTCTTCCTCAAGAATACTTAGCACCTCTGTATCTGTTTCATGAGGTCTTTTGTAGTTTCTTTTTGTATTAAGAAAGTTCTCCAAATTCACAATCCAAACTCCGTTGTACAGCTCTGTGCATCCTATACTGGCAGTACTATTGAATTATTGGGTTGTATCACCTGTAGTGAGGGCATATCTCAGACTGGTGATGCTGGTGTCACATTACTGAATATACCTGTGACAGCTCTTAGAATGGGGCATAGGTGTAAGAGGAGAAATGGCTCTAGGGAAAGTTGACAATCCCTTCTTGCCACTATTTCTGTTGTTGTAGGCAGTGCTGGAGGGTAGCCCATATGTTCTGACTGTTTTACTTTGTTTACATGCACAATTTTCACCCTCACTGAAGTCTAGATGCAAATTTACCAGGGTGTTGGAGTAATCGGAATCCTATTTCTTCCGAAATAACCCACAGCTTGAACAGATCTCACAAATGACCTTAGTCAGCTGTCTTCTGCCTTACTTTATTTTGGAATGTTGAAAAGAGGGCATTTCCCTGTATAACGTGGCAATGCTAAAGAAGAGAAACACAACCCACAAACTCTGAAATGATTGCACTTTTTAGGACCTGCAGGCAACTGCACAGAATGTCAAGGATGTGTTCAGAGCAAGAAAGTTAAGAAGATAATATAATAATAAAATAGACGCAGGGATGTTTAGTACAATCTATTTCATTTGAAAGTGCTCACAAGGAGAAGCATGGCTTTGGAATTCGTGTGGGATATACTAAAGAAGCAAAGCTGTCGGAGGTTATTTTTTCAGACAGAAACAATCTGAAAGGCACAGAGATCTCAGGATCTGGAAATGGTGGAGCTAACTCTGTCCCCCATGTAAGATTATGTCTGCTACTTTTTTAACTCTATGCCATACAGATGCTGTCTCTTGGCACTGCCTTTCAAGGAGATCGTAGGCTTCAGCTCTGTGCTTTCTTCAACTGACTCGCCTTCTGATCCCAAGGTAAATGGGGACCTGTTCTTTCAACTCAGCTTATTTTCCTGATGGCAACCTCAGCAGTGACACAGTCATTTCTTGACACCTCCTGAATGCTCTGGAGGTGTCAAGGCTTGCTGTGCTCCCCACCTTGCGCCACAGAAATGAGTGTTAGCAGCCTCCAAAACATGGAGGAGTCTATTTTACTTAGGAATCTTTGCTCTTGTGTTGTGACAGGGAAATGGGGTAATTACAGGCTTGTTATGTTATTTTTATAGATGGGAAATTAGTCAGGGATGCCTTCAATATATAAGCTTGGTTTAGCCACAAGGATATAGATTTTCACCTGCATTAAGTGCTTTCTAGTGCAGCGTGCTAATGCAGTGCTATGCCCCCCTGAGGGACAACAGCTTGCATCACTAGAAAGAAGCTGGTGATTTCTAGTGTTTCTTTCACCGTTGAAAGAAACAAATCACTCTCCATAGATGTAAACTGCACTGTAAAAATGGCATTTCTTGCTCTCCAAGTATTTATCTAAGTCATCATGTATTTTGCTATTTTTTCCCCCCAGGGTCACGATCAACTACCTTACAGTACATAAAAGCCATCAAGAAAACACAGTATTTGTATGATTACATTAAGGCTTTTAGCTTAAGGGACGGTTTTATTCAGTATACTTCAGAAAAGAATGAGTTAAAATGCCTCCTTGCATAAGATTATCTGCACCTCTCCCAGTGCTGACGGGTGGTTCCCACGCAGGTTCTCCTTGCTCAGATCCCAGGACATCTCCCCCCATGCCCTGTGTAGTTACTTACAGCTATGCAAATGAATACGTAAGTACAATGCAGGTTCAAAAGCTGTGCATAAGGAATTAAGGCTAATTATCAAGGTAGGCTTTCTGTCATGTAAGTATCGGAGAAACTTATTGTCACAGACTAACTATATTTCAGATTTGATAACAAAGAGCTCTCAGCAGATTTTTTTTTCGTTCTCTCCCTCTTCCCCCCCCACATTTTCCTTCATGTTGCAAGAGGGTTCTGAATGAGCTTTTCACTGCTATTTGGCAAATCTTTTGGTGGTCTAGTCCTCTGAATCGTGTCTTTAGCAGATTTAATCAGAAATTGATTTCTCAGGGCAGTGTTTAAACCTTGGGGCAGTCTTCTCTCTTCTGCTGTTGAAGATTGCCTATTTTCTCTTTTCCTCCCTCTTTGTCTCTTGTTTTCAGACTGTTCTTTCCTGTCATAGCCTTCCTTGATTAGATACCAGCCCTGTACCTGGTTATCAGTCCAGTTCCTGAAGTACCTCAGTTGCAGTGGTCTGTTTGGACTTTTTATTACTTGTGCCTGTGGAAAGGGTCTCTGCCAAAAGAGATGGGAGAGGCTCAGCTGAGAAATGGGATTGCTGTTCTGGAATGAATGTGGGAGACTGCATCTCAGTGGGTGTGCTCTATGTATTGTTTTTACAGTATCTGTCCCCAAAACCTAGCTGTCAGACAGTACTTTCAACAGCTAGTAAAACATCTGCTGTAAAATCTATGAAAACTTATTCCTAACATGATCTTGACAAGTAAATTAAAATATGTGGGCTGACATGTACCCCCAAACTAATCCTTAAATTCTGACAAGCCTGAACAGTTCTCACACTTCTATTGCTTCTTAGCACTTTCTCTCAGTGAGGTTACAATTAATACATAAAAGGTGAACATGTTAAAGTCTGACCAAGTCACTCATATTTTAGGTTGCTGGAAACAAAAATAGACAACACAGATAACCTCATAACTCTATTCCACATACCCCCTACTTGACATAATGTCACCTGCAGCAAGGTCTTTACAGACGGACAATGTCTTTGGAAATAGCCTGACTGATCTTTTAGGCAGAAAGGACCAGCTCAATAAACTCCCTTCACACTGTCCCCCCACCCCAGTCCCCGCTTCTGATGGGATAGCTGGAGTGCTTTGCTCTCTTCTCTGGGCACTTCCTCCCTAGCACTGTGCTTCTGCCCAAGCCTGTGGCTGCCCAGCAAGGTTAAGGCAGCTGGACTCCTCATTTGGCTACTGTGGGCCCCTGTGCTGCTCCAAAACACCTCTAATCTGTTATAGGTTCTGCCCTGAGCTACTAGCTCCACTCTATACTTCCGCCTTCTCCTTTATAGGACCATTTCTACATGCCCGGTGGCGTAGTGATTCCTATAGAGACAAATTCATAGGTTTTCTGCACAGATCCTTCCAGTGACTCTCACACGTATGCTGCCTAAAACCAAAGATGTGCTTTGAAAGCTCCTATCTGGCTAGCATTAACTTTGGTTTATCAAGGCACTAACACAGTGTTTAACTAAGATGCTGCGGCACTGGCTGCTATGCTGGTTTCCATACTGTGTGTTTTCTGTCTCAGAGCAGGAATAACACTGCCTCAGAGCCCTGCAGTTCCCCACAAACATTTCATGACAAAAATGCTTTGTCTAGGGCTTCTCAGCATAGCAACATAGTGTTCCAAAAGGCTTGGTCATAGTCATATTTTATCAGCCAGAGTTATACAATGCTATGTTAAATATTTCAGAAGAAATGAGAAGTTGATTCAGTGGCACCAATCATTTCCTTGTTCTGGTATGTGATTAAAGAAGTGCTGTCAAAGTGGGTAGGCCAGAAATTAACTTAGTTTGAAAAGTGTCTTATTTAGTAGCTCTTGAATTTTCTACTCCAGCTTCCTTGACTCTTAATACAATGCTGTGCCAAAATACAAAAGTGACTAACAGCTTTCTTCTTGGTCTTGTTTCAAACAGACCTTCGGAAAGATGCAAGCTGCCTGATGGTGATGCATCAGGAAACAAGGCTCACAGGCAGTTGTTTGCCTCTTAATTTTCCTTGACTGTTGTATAGACTGCTGCCACTTCTCCTCAGCCAGAGGTTGATGGCAGCTGGGCTAGCTTGAAAGTCTGCTTTTGTATTCATCTCACAAAGCCACACCCTTTGCAATGACATCCTCTCAGGTCCTGGCTTCCATCTCAGTTGGCAGCAAGTGACTCCTGATGAGAGGCTGGCCCAGCACACAGAAGCAGAGTGGTTGAAAATCCAAGGAGTTGTACTAAGTGTAGATATTATTTCTTCTTCTTTTACTTCCCTAGTGTCCCCTCTTCTGGGGGAAAGCAAACATTTAGATGGCTGCTGGAAACTGTGACTCAGCCTAAGATTCGTAGGAGATGCCACACTGCCCAGGAGAAGAAATCACTCCTCCTATAATAAAAGCTATGAAAACTAGCTAGGATTTTCATACTCTTTCCTAAAATATGTCCAGCACAGTCCAAAATGGGAGGGAATGAGAAAGGAAAGGTGGCTGAAATAGAAAATGCTGAAAGGTCAGCTGTTCACACAGAAGGTACATGATGCATTCAAACACCTAAAGCTCACAGTTATTGGAGACAGGACAAAAAAGCTGAGTGGTATTCATTATTCCCTCTCATGCTGGCAGTAATTGTGATGGGAATCATCAGTGACACCGAGCTAAACTCTTTCTGTAGTCTCATTGTAGGTTGCAATCTTGTTCTCTGCTTGGAATGATGTCAGGAGTTGATTTGCACATGGGAGCAAGGCAAGGAGGAAATCCTTGGTCTGAGAGGGAAACAGAGCACCAAAGCCAGCGCTGCCAGTGCAGACTTCATTTTCTTGTTTGCGAATGCAGCAAAGCTTAGCTTGGGGTTTCTTATAGTAGCCTGCCTGAATTGCAGTTGTGTTATTAAGCAAATAAAAGTTGTGGTAACCATACAAACTCACTGCTAGATGTACCAGGCTCCACGTTCTTCCAGAAACAGGCAATAATAGCCATTCAAGTGTGGTCATGGCTGTACTTTTGTTCTCTTTGCACACTGTCGTTAATACAGCTTTTTACTTCCTACTATTTTTCACACTGGCAGTGATTACTACATAGCCAGCCAGCACCATTTTCGCACTAAGTATAAAAGCACCTTTTTTTCCCAAGATGATAACCTGAGAGGTGTCCTATAAAGAAAACTAACGCTTTGTTAACTATGCAATTGATGTGCACAGCCAGGTTGGCATTTTCAGTGTCAAGCCAATATTGAATGGTATTAAATGGAAGTTGTGAGGAAAAGAACTTCTCTTCTCGACTCACAATAAGTGCTTTGCCTTTCTTTTACTGTGCTTAAAATAAAGCATGAAATCTACTAAGCATTAGGTTAAGACAATTATTCTTGCAAATTTGTGCCGTGGCTTATTTGTCCATAAAAGTGGTTTTGATTCTTGCATCATACTATGTTGCTGAGAAGCAAGATAAAGTGCTTGTTTCTCCTGTCTCTTATAGATGTTGTTGCATGGACTAATTTCTTAATGGGATTGCTGAGGAATTTTTTTGAGGGTGGGTGGTGGTGTTTGATTTTTCTAAAGGAGACAAGGCACTTCCCAATGGTGAGAGCTGAAGTCTGGTGGATCAGAGTTTCTCCTATGTTGCTGTAGAGGTTCTCTGTTCTTCTGTCTCCCATTTTTTTCTTACCATGCACATTGCTTTTCAATTCTTCAGTGCTCAGTATGAAGAAAAGAATGTAACTGAGCAAGTCTGGCACTGGATGGGTATAAAAGAGGCAAAGTAACACTTGGTTTTCTAATTCCTTTGAAACTTTGCTATTCATCTGTCCTTTACAAATGAATTGGGGTAAGATAATATGTGTTATTTTTTTAAGGTTACTTGGTATTTCCAACACTTAAATAGAATTAATTTACACAAAATTTCCTATCCTAGATGTATGCTTCTGTCTTTTTCATGTGCTGTGTTTTCAAACATTTCAGTTGAAATGATCAAACCAATTGTAGAAGAAATGCTAGGAAAAATATGATGCATGCAGTTGTGGGGATTTATTTAATTTGATCTCTTCCTGTAAAAAAACTTCATTCCACTCACAGCCCACTACACACTGCCTGTCACTTTTTTTTAATCATAGCTGGTTAAAAGACCCCCCAGCTATTCAAGCAAGGTATTTATGTTCATAATAGATTTTAAGTAGTTTATGACAATATATATATGCAATATAATATATGTATGACCTTTTCTGCTTTTGTTTTGTTTTTTTTTGTTTTGTTTAATTCTTGACTGGTGTAATTTCCTTGGAAAGTAATTATTAGCATATATATTTTCTTTTCTGTTGCCCTGCTGATAAAATTATGCTCACCGATCTCTCTAGTCCGTTAGATGGGGATAAGAACATTTCTAATCTTTTGGGTATGACTCCTAAAATGCTAAATGTTAAGTCTAGTTCTAAGTATGCAAAAATTCTGCCCTAAAATAATAGATTATAAGCATGGTAGAGAAGTCCTTAGAAACCTGATCTAATTGGACCTGCTTTGAGTGGGGTGTTGGAGTAGAAACTTCCAGATGTCCCACCCTGCCAAAATTATTCTATGATACTATTTTTGTGACCTTTACCTTTGGGCTAGCCATCACTGTGTGCCATTGTTCAAAAAAATGCCTTTGCTAGGCCAAAGTGTCTGTTTGGAAAAACTATAAGAATAAAACCACCATGAGGCTGACAAAATCTCTCGTGAGGGATGCCAACCTGCACTGAGTCTATATAGACTTTTTATATGCAACCTGCCCTGATTTCTCCCTAGCTGATTATGAATTCTGCACTGCAAGACAGTAAAAAAAATTAACAGAAAGAGGAAAAACTAGGTGGAGGAACAAGTTTAGTTGGTGTGAACTGCCACTGCATCTTTGTCCAGTCTGCAGTGTCATGTTCTGGTTTGACACCCCTCCCTCAAGATCTGGGGAGCATGACTTTATCAGGCTGTGAGTAAATGGTATGCAAATTGTGTAAATCACAGTCCTGGAAATGCAACATTTGCAGAATTTCAGAGCAGTCTGGAGGGACCTCTAGCACAGCAGCCATATTGGGGCTTGAGGAACCTAGTGTACCTTGAGGGACACCTGGGTGTGATTTCTTGCTGTAGGCTTGCTGCATCATGTCTGTGTCCAGGCTTCACCTGAAAAAAGAGAATCAAAACCTGACTCATCTTACCGTGCAAGATTGTAAGTTATGCCTTTGTATTGGGTATGAATAGCAAGGTGCTGGCAGGGGGGCTGCAGGGCCTATGAGGAGCGGCCGAGGCTGCCTCGTGCCAGGCACAGCCGGTCCCAGCCGGTTCCAGCCACCCCACGCAGGGCACAGCTGAGCTTCTTGGCCAGGCTGCTGGTTCCTCGGGGAAAATGTGTGGAAGAAAGGGCAAAACCTTGCGCAGGGCGTGAGGAGTGAGGAGCAAAGAGACAGCCCCAGCCCTGCGAGCAGCGGGGTGGGAGCAGGAGCAGGGGCAGGAGGGGCTGCAGGCGCGGGGCAGAGATGTCCCTGCAGCCCTGGGGAGACCATGGCGGGGCAGGTATCCGCATGGGAGCCCATGCAGGACTCCACAGTGGAGCAGTGCCCTCGGGGAACTGTGCCTTGGATGTCCTTGGATGACCGCCCCAGGAAGGACCCACACTAGAGCAGTGTAGCTCCACTGCATTGGGGTTTTGAGCTGAAGTTCTTATCCATAGTTTTGATGCTCTTCACACCAGAGGTCCGTATCATTTCCAGAAACAGACATGGAAAGCCTATCCGTAATTCATGAGGTGTAAGTATTAATTATTGCAGTGAGCACTTAACTGACCTTTTCAGCTTGTCTTGCAGCTTATTCGATGAGTTGTACGTTAGACTCCCTGACTTGAAAGCAGAATGGTTCTCTGACTTTTAAGAGATCAGAGCTCCCAAAGCAGGTTAGAGCAGTTGCTACTCTGGCCCAATCCTGAGGTCAATACTGAATATATTCTCTCAGTCGGAACAAAGCTCAAAACCTGTGGAAGATTACCTCAAAAGAGAGCACTTCTGATTTTTAGTTTCTTATGAAAGGCTTTTTGAGTTCATCCTTTCAATTCCCAAAGAATTATTCACATTGATTCAAATGAATGTAGGATCTTGGTTGTATTACTACATTTCTCATTTTAAATGCTTCCTGCCCTCACCTCTGTTTGCTTGCCCATATGGGTAGCTGTAGAAAGGTAGAAGAACAGGTCACCTGTATGGAAATTTCCCCAGAATTCTGTCCCAACTGACACAGATTCATGGTTCAGGGATTCTCTGAAAAAGAGGTGGTACTTTTGTGTTGAAATGCTCTTGACAGATTGTTTTCTGAATGCACTTGTCATATTCGCCTGTTATTTATAAAACACCCTAGTTTCCACTTGCAATGTGCTCCCCTCCTGCAGTACACCCAGGCTGGTTTCTCCTCATTCCTGACTCTTCTCTGAATCAGCAATTTGAGTGTGTTGTCAATGTAAGTTTTTGAAGTACCAGGTGGTTTAGGCTCCTTTCTTTGTCCGTTATGTTCTCAGCTACTGCAGTCATCCCTTTTTCTGTACTTCCTTTCTTTCATACTCTGTGGTCATTTCCTTGTAATCTGGATATCTGTCTTTATGTGTGCACACATATACAAATATGCATGTACGCACACTTAGGAACTCAAAACAAAAAAAAGGCCGTGTATGCTGAGTTACACAGTTCCTAAAACCAGACAGCAAATCCATCTTTTTATTTAGCCCTTCTAAACACCTGGCAATTTACTCATATTTTAATTATACCAAGATACTAGTAAGTTCTTCAGTGAAATCATTATAGAAAAGGAAAAAAACCTACTGAATTCTGACAGGTTTATCTATTGGAATTTTTAGGTTTGTTCCAAAAGTTATGGTTTTGCTTCCCTTCTTGTCTTCTCTTTATAGAGTGATGTTTTCAGTTTAATGTTTGCTTTTTTAATTAAATCAGACTCTCTGTGTCACTATGGGTGGAGTGAAACCCCCATTCCTATTTCCAGATATGTATTGTCTAAAGTCATCTACAGAATTGTACCTGGAGGTGATTTTTTGGGCTATAATATGAGGATATAAGTACTGCAGTTTTCAGTATGTGTTCATCTGTTTTAATTCTCAGTTGTAAGTCAGTTGGTTTGGTGAAGGAAGGTGGATGTGTCAAATAAATAGTGCCGTTATTTCATTAGTGCCATTATTTTTATTTTGTAACTTCACAAATGCAGCAGATCTATATAAATTCAGTAGATTAAAAATTGAGAGTGGGAAGAACAATTAGGCATCCAATATTACTTTCTGATCCTGAAAATAAGTAAATATGGCACAAATAGCCATGTATCAAGTTCAATAACTTGCATTTTCACAAACACTGTCTTTCCATCAGACAGCTGTGCATTGGTTAAAGCTATCATCAGATAGAAAAAATGCAGTAGTTAGCTATCTCACTGCTTGTTTAAAAATGTGCATGTATATGTATGTATATATTTATTGCAGATAGAAGCTGATGAGTCACAGTAGTTTTTCAGGCAAATTACAGGTTGTGTTTTCTTCAGGAAGACACAAAGTTCCTACAGTCTGTGTTTCTATTTATATGCATATTTCAAGAATAAGCATATTGATGTCTCCAAGATGTAATTAAAAACAAAATAAAATGAATGTGAGGCCATGATTTTATAGGGCTGCAGGTAAGGTAATTGACATGATTTGAAACTGCCTTGGTGTAACTTGCAGTGCTTCTGTTGTCATCCCTTCTCCATTTGTTTCAGTCTATTTGGGGATTAGCTGCAGACTTGCTTCCATTTCATGCAGAGATCCTCCTTGTCTTCCTGCATAGAAACAAATGCTTGGATAGAGGAGGTATTTTTTCACTTAACTTGTGTGCTGACACAGGCAGGACACAGAAACAACCACAAAACAGCAAATGAAATGAAAGGAGTAAATTTATTTTCATTACCTTGTGGACCGAGGGATCACCACAGCAGCACCTGGGCAGAGGCACACAAGCCTCTGCAGCAGCACAGAGCTCGGTCCCTGCTAGAGGACCCGCTGTTTTCACCGACGTAGCAGGATCCAGGCAGGAAGAGTTTCCCGCTGTGCTTGGATCTTTCCCACAGCAGGGGAGGATAGGGTTGGGTATGTTCAGCAGGTTCAGCAGGATGTCTCTGAGTCTATCACAGGCCTGCGTTATTCAAACACAGATGTTCTGCTTGTCAAGCACACAAGACTAAATGACAATTAATATGATATATGTGTTTTTCTGCACCCCAGCTGCAAGTCACTTGGGCGTGTTTGCAATCTTCCTTCCCATTCTTAATTCTTTTCTCACAGTTACTAAAAGTAAGTATGCGAAACTCATGTTTTCCTGTTAGTCAATTCCTGTCTTGCATTTTCAGCTCTGGTTTATCAAAAAAGTGTCACATGCAAAATGTCCCTTTATTGGATGTATGAGAAGAAGAGCTGCCAGTGATTAGATCAGCTGTTCATCCTCTCTCCCTTGGCCCAGCATAACCAACATTTGCTTGCTGAACGTTAGCCAAAAGCTGCCTTCTCTCCAGCTGGATAGGGATATTTCATCATCTTTAAAAACTGAGACGACCATTATGTTGGTATTGTTAGGCAATTATTTCCTGTTCTTATACAAATCTGCCCTCTGACCAGTACTGGCCTCGATGTATCTGGCAGGGACACCAGCGAGGACTAATCAAAGCTTGGGAGAGCCTCTGTTGCTGGAATGCAATTTATTGCCTTCTATGCCTGCTGCCTTTGCCACGGCTCACCTGTTTCTGAAATGCATCTGCCATCTTTCTTAACACTTTCTCTTCGTAATTGGTTACCTTTCCTGAAAAATTAAAAAATGCTCAAATTCCAGAATTGGATCCAGTGGCTGTCCCAGAGCAGAGAGGGACATCACCTGGTTTTGTATTTGCCTTGTACAATGCTTGAGCTTGTCTGGGAGTTGGCTGGGGGCTTGATGCTGGATCTCTTTGTGCACTTGCTCATGGCCAGGAAATTACTCCAGGTATAAAACTCGTTGCTCTCATTTATTCCCCTTCTTTTATTTTCTTTTCCTGGAGTCCCATAGAAGTATACATTCATTGACCCCATTCAAATTCCTGCTTTCTTGTACTGATCTTTAAATTCCAACTGTAGCCTCATCCCCTAAAACCGGCAGATTATATTGTAAAAGAAGGCTCCATCTGGCAAAATGCAGCAGTTGCAGCTGTGTTAGCATACAGCAAGGCAGTAGTTCCAGCTCAGGAGATAACCCTCGCGGAAGAGTGGCTCCTTAGCCTCAACTTTGGCCAGCACAGATCTGTTTCCTTTTACGGTGGGTTCACCTTGGCTGGCTGTGTGCCCACCACGCTGCTCTCTCACTCCCCTGCCTCAGCAGGACAGGGAGAGAAAATAAGATGAAAACCTCATGCGTTGTGAAAAAGGCAGTTTAATAGAAAGAAACCAAAACAAAGTCTGTTTGTGGAAGCAAAGCCAAAAAAAGAGATTTATTCTCTACTTCCCATCACAGCGGGTGATGACACTTTCTGGGAAGCAGCGCCCCAGTATAGGTAGTGGTGGCTTTGGAAGACAAGCACCTTGATAACAAAGGCTTTCTTCTCTTCTTTCCCCGGCTTTTATTGCTGAGCATGACATCATAGGGTCTGGAATATCCCGACGGTCAGTTTGGGTCAGATGTCCCAGCCATGCCCACCCCTAACCTCTTCCTAATCCCTGGCCTAGCGGCCTTTGGAGGGGTGGCTGGAGAGACAACCCTGCAGCTGTGCTGGCAGTACTCGGTGATATCCAAACCCCGCTGTGTTACCAACACCACTGTGCCTACAGGTGCAGTGCACGGCACTGGATGGGCTGCGGTGAGGAAGGTTAGCTCCACCCCAGCCAGACCCAGCAGACCTTTCTCAACTCTGTTTTTGCACTCTCTACATGAAAAAAGCAGTATCTTTTGCTGTTTCAGAGAATAATAATAACCTCTTCACATAGGATGGAATTGCTAAATGTGAAAACCTTTTTAAAAATGGATCACTATGATCTGTAGAGAAGTAAACAGAGCTGCCACATCTGTGTGTAAACTTGTATGTGTGCTAAGAACAATCAGTGTGGAAACATGGGCAGTTTCTCAAAGGAATTTTTGTAAGAGTTGGGCAAATCATTGGATTAGTCTTAGATTATTTCCCTATCCTTTTGAAGAGATTTTCTAATAAAAAATGTATGGGAGAACCTATATTTCATATATAAAATATCAGATTGTATTTAAATTAATTTGATAGAAGAGCGATATTGATGTCCTGAAGGAGGAGAGCGGAGGACCAACCAGGAAGATGATTAGAAGGTGATGGGTGGAGAGACAGGTAGAACTGAGTTTGTTTAGTTGGAAGACTAAGACGGTATTTTAATAACCATCTTATAGTGTGCAAAAGATGGATGCACGTGGACATGCACAGGGAAAGGATGAGAGGTAATGGACACAAACTCTGCAACACAGGAAATTTTTGTCAGGTATTAGGAAAAAAAAAATTGCCAAAGGGGTTACACAAACACTGGAGCATGGGCCTAGAAAGGCTGTGGAATCACTGTTCTTGGATATAGTGCTAGAGTTGGGAACATTTGAAAAAAATTACATACTTCTGCTTAGAAATACATTATGATGGACTTTTTCCTATAAACGTTTGCGTAGATATTTAAGCACATGTAAAGGAATATTTTATCTCAGGAGTAGGTTATTCATAAGTGATTTGGAGAAACAAAGTAGGTATGGGAAGCAGAGGCTATTTGTTTCTATCTTTCTTTGAAGCATCTGGTATGACCACAGGGAGAAATGAGAGACTGAACTGGATGGGTCACTATTCCAAGCCAGCACTTGAAAGCATATGCTTTGTTCATACAGCTGATGAGCTGAACATGAAACTATTCTGTGCCTAGTGTTTCATGTCAGTGCTCTGTATTAGGCTTTCTATTCCTCATAGAAGCTCCCAAATTTGATTTTCATCTTGAATAATATTAGAAAGCATATATTTTCCTTTCCTGGATTCACTATCTTATGCTACAAATGGTACAATTAATATATGAGAGTGTGCTGGGAAATCACCCTTTGAGTATTCAGTTTTGCCTGCCCTCTTACGTGACATTTAAAATTTATTTTTAATTCTAAAGACCCTGATATTCGTCTCACACAGAGTTATGAGTTCTGAAATCCCTACTTGTGCTGATAAGCTTAGAGGGGAAGAAAAGCAAGCAGCTGATTTTTCTTTTAGTTTTTAAAATTTCAGCTGTATTCATTGGTTTATATTTTTTCCCTACCCTACTGTTTCCCTTCTCTTCTATTCTCTAATACTGTTATGCAAATAAAGATTTATAACATGTAAGCTTAATAGCAGTACACACTTGTTGTATAATTGGTAGAGATTTGGGAGAAGGCCCAGACTAATTAACACCAATTCTTACTCTATTGCCAGTTTTTAATGGATCTTAGGGCCAGGTCCTTTTGGAATTCAAGTTATATTGAAGGCATGTTGAAAACAGAAAATGAAGTTGTACATGGCCACCTTGAGAAACCATCTGTTAGCAGTATAATGCTTACTTTTTACAAGTAACCAGACCTATATGCAGTACAAACAGTGAGTTTCCCTTTTGAAGCATTTTTCATAACTACATAAGCTCTCCTGGAATTCTCTCCAATTGTATTCCATTTCATGATTACATTACTCATCCTTAAGAATGGAATATTTAGTGATTATGGACCAGTTTTACTATAGGAAGTCCCGAGAGAGATATTTGTCAAAAGTTCATAACAAATTGGTTGTTTATAAAAATACTAGAAAAAGAAAACTAGAAAAATGTATAATTTTTTACATAGGCCTCTGAAAGAACAAGAATGTGAACGAATTTGAGTGTCATCAAAATTTTCTGGGTTTTGAGCCTCTTCATTGTTCGTCTTCCATTTCATCAGCTAAGCTGATATTAGTAGAAGTCTCATCATCTTCAAAGTGTCTGCTTGAACTTACGTTGCTTTGGGACCAGAATGTCCTGGATGCTAAAGGATTATGGCCAGTGATATAATACCACATTTCTCTCCATGTACTGTCTAGCTCAGAGGCTCTCTTTGCTAGCTATGATTTTGCATGACTCTTGTCACTGCAGCGTATTGCTGGTCAGAAATCACTAGAAATCCTTATTAAAGCCCTCTGTTTGCCCCTTGGAGGACAATGCTGTCAGAAGTGTCAGGGGAACGTAAGCTTGAGCAGCCTGTCATTGTACACTAATGCAAATCCTTCATTGTTAATCTCGGTCTAAGGAAATACAAAATGGGAATTGAAATGATTCGACTGAAATATTTGACATTGGACGTCTTGTAGCTCCCACTAGTGTTTGGAATTTTGGTCTACTGGCACATAGGACACAATGTTTCCTTCCAAGTAAATGATCTAAAATGTCTAAGGTATTTTTGTATAATGACTTCCTCGTTTCTTAAACTAAAGCATCAATTACAGTTAAGTATTTGGACATGGTACCTAGAGGGATGGTGGAATTCCTACCACTTCAGGTTTTTTTAAGAAAACAATAACAATCGTTCAAGGTGGTTGATGTATATTTGTTCTTGCTTCAGAGATGCTGGATGGTCTAGAAGACTTTCAGGCAGAACTGAGAGTTGGTTATTTTGTGTTCAAAAGGAATGATTTATTCCTGTTTGTGATATTTAGATTCTAGTTTCTTAGGGGAAAAAGCCCTAATTCTTCAGCCAAGAGTCTGCAAGGTATAAAGGCATTTAGTATGTCTTAATCATAAATTTTATCATGTGAAGTTTCATGGAAATGATTGGAGTAGAAATGAGTGTGGTTGTTGGCCAGATTTTAATGTTTCACTGCCCAAGCATTTTTTCACATGTTTATTTACCAGAATTTGAGAGAATGCTGAGCAATTAGTATATGGTTATATGGAACACAGCAGATATTCCAGTTGGTAAAAAAAGAATTTTAAATGTGTTATTTGTCATTAAGGTGCATAACATGTGACTAGACCTTTAATGGCTTTTAGAAACGTGCTTCACATAATTTGAAACAAGCTTTCTTATCAGTATGTCTTGCAATTAATTTAATCTTGTTTCTGTTATTTCCACAGTATTTTTCAATTCAGTGAACCTCATTACATTTGCAAGTGCATTAAATTAGAGTCTGGATAGAAGAAAAGAGATGATTATCAGTTAATTTAATTATGTTTCTACGTTTACCCATTTAATGATATGTCTGCCATTGTTGTTGCAAGCCTTTTTGCAGTAGCACTACACAGAAATTAGTTGCGATTCCATGTAAAGTTTATGTTATCTGATAACTCCCGACAACGACTGGAAGCACATGTTCAGTAATTTATGAGTCTAATCAGAAATATTTTACTTTAAGTCAAATGGCTACGGTACGGAATACATTCACTACATCATCAGTATATTTTTTGACTTTACATAGGTGGTAACATTTTTACACAGCTTTACATCATTAATTTAATTAAGAAACAAAACTTTACATTCTTATTTTAACTGAGGCAGCAAGGATGCATGCCATTGCACTGTTCTCTTCTAGTCAGTTAAACAGCGTAGCTGAGGAATACTCTTGTTTTTAAAGAGCAGGAAAAGAGCCAAGTAAGCAAACCCCGTTATGCACTCCTTCATGTAAACTGGTCTTTACTTTTATTAATTATACAGTCACTGAGGGAGATGATAAACCTGAATTCTAGTACTGAGCTTCTAATATGGTGCCTGTCGATGTTACTGCTTTTGGCAGTAACTACTGTTTTTATAGTTTTTTGCAATTCTACAGTTTTTTCCTTAAGGTGTTTGCCATATGTTTGAAATGTCAAGATGCCCTGGCATCTGGAAATCCTGAGGATGTAGCTGCTGAGGCTCTCCAAAGCAATCCTACCTTACATGTGCAGCTACGTACGGAAGCGTGTATCAATTGCATAGCTCATTAAAGTCAAATCTGTTAAGGCAACACTTTTGATTTTTAGACATTTATAGGTTGAGAGAAAAAGAGATGCAGCTGTGAAGTGCAAAATGTTTGTCATTTTAAGAAGGCCTTTTCTTGGATTTGTAGTGTTTTAAGATCTGGAAGTAAATGGAAAAAAGTATTTAAAAGTTATATCAGAAGTAACCTGCAAATGAGAAAGCAAAATAAAAGTGAAATCCAAATTCTACTAAACTCTGAGAATGGTCCTTCTATTCTATATTTTGGAACTTAAAATTAGATTTATATTTACTATTTATATGTGACAAATCATGTTATGAAATTAACTGTCTGCAAGGTTCATAATACCCACATATTGTGTACATTAAGTTATTTCTTCTTCTGGAGGCCTTTGCCACTAGAAAAAGACTTCCATGGTATACCGAACGTGATCAGTATACCTTGAAACACCGGATGAGATCTGGTCCCATAGCCTACTTAGGTTAGTCTTGCGATATGGAGAGATGATGGCCTTATTTGTAATGGAATAGATCAACTAAGCGTTTTCAAGATCAACCCCAGCCTAACTCCAGGTATTAATAATTAAAAAAAAAAATTCTCACAAGTCACTGGTGAGTTCTGAAGGAAATGAGAGTCAGCTGGTTTTTTTTCACTTGCAGGCATGCGTATTGGTCATGTACTTAATGTTCCTTTTTTTTTTACAGGCATCTTTATATTTCCTTCTTCCATGTCAGCTACATATTATGACTTGAGAGAAAGGGCAAAGCATGATGAAGTGCTTAGAGCGTAGGGTAGCCATGGCAAATACTGTGGTGCCAAGAAGTCTTCCAAGGTACAAAGTAGCCGCTGGCTGGTCCATATAGCAATAGGTCTAGATTTTCTCTGAGAATAGCTGTTGTTCTAGTTGACATGGAAAAGTACTGTAATATGGAACTGCCTCGTATGGGTGTCTTAAGAATATATAACATACAGGAAAATAACCTAACCTCTCTCTGCATATATTTGCAAGAGATAAAATAAAGACTGTAAAATAATTACTACATTTCTGACATGATAAAAATTGGTCATTTTGTTTGTAAGCTAGGATTTTAATACTTCTGGTGCAGTTAATAGGAGCAGGCTCTTTAAAAAAAACAAAAAAACAAACATGGCAAATTTAGCATATATTTGAAACTGAGACCTGTGTCTGGGTGCAGAGTGAGACAATCAGACTGAACAAACTCCAGGAAGATTGGATTTATGAAGCTCTCCTTGCAGAAAACTGTCCCATTCTCACAGCTGTTCACCTTAGTTCATTACTTGTACTTAGTATTATTATTGTAGAGCTTGTCCATTGTAGAATGATCGTTTGAATGTTGTTTAGAGTAGCATGAGACATATACTGCTCCTGGTTTGGTTTTTTTTTTTAATAACAGTTTCGTGGCTTCTAGCTTGCATGAATTTGATGAATCCCATATCCTGTGAGTCACTGCTGTTTACACCCATTATATGTTGTTTTTCATTTTGCTTACTTTTACCGTAATGCTATTTTTAGCAAGGATGACTGATATGCAGGCACTGTTACTTATACAGCATTACACAGCGTAGTGCAGGGATATGCCAATATCAGTTGGATCCGCTGGAGTTGGTGAAAATTAAAAATATTGCCATTATTTCATAGCTTGTGTTTTTGTGAGGAGGAGTTAAAGTCAGAAGACAAACCACCTTCTCAGTTCATCTTAACAGGTGTCCCTTTGGCGTTTGAGGGCTAACCATGTGTTTGTTTGGAGTTGTGACTCATGATTTTGCAATACTTGACAGTTTTGAACCATTCTTATTTTTCTAAAGAAGTACAATCTTTACTGTTCAGCTCCACTGGAAAGAAGAGTTTGGAGTATCTGCCATTGCCCGGGGCCTCTGACAGAGTCCCTCGAGCAGAGTCCCTGGAAAGTCTCCTACAGGCCCAAATGTGACGGTATGCTCCTTTATACTGGCAAAATGATCATTTTGAGACTGCGTGGCAGAGAAAAATGACACTGTTTGTCCCAAACATAGCCATAAAGCAAGGATTCATTAACTAGTTCTGACTGTAATAAATAGTGTCTGATTAGGAGAGTCTGTAACTAAAGCTAAAGGCACAAAACCAGATATGCTGTGACTGTGAATCGCAACCCGGAGAATTAAATAGACCTAATTAATGGATCAGTGAAAATTTTGGTTAGCTATTTGATATACAGGGGAATAAAATCTCTCCTTAAGCGAGGAGAAATCTATTTGGCTACTCCTCATTTTACGTTACAATAGTTTTGCCCTCCCTCCTTGTCTACAAAATGTTTTCTTTGAGTTTTTTCGGCTTTGTTTTAAACCAGTGGTAACTTGGTAACTGACTGTGACTTATTTAATGACGCGTGCTGTACAATGAAGGATTTCTACTCTCCTTGTTCTTGTCAGTTTGATTTTAGGCTTTTCCCCCCCACCTGATATTTTTGGAGGGACTGAAATGGAAAGATTAAATCCTGTAATATTCTGTGTTTGAAAAATACTGTTTCTCTTGCTGTCAGGCAGAAGGCTTTCAAATCCCTCCTTGGTCTAAGCTGCTGTGCCTGACGTCTCATTATTTGACTCAGCTGTTTCAGTTTCACCTTCACCCAGCTAATTAAGCAACTCATTGAATGTATTATTCAGTATTTGATTCCCCTATCTGAGTCGGTGAGAGATGGAATTTAAAAAAAAAAAAAATCCCCTTGATGGGATTAGTGGAAGGATTGTTGCTCTGACACGGTGGACTAAAATGGGAGGGAACTAAGGAAGTTGGCGCTATATGAATCACGCTCTGTCATTTCAGCAGGCGTCTGGCTGCTGGTGAAAGGGTGGGGATTAGGGGTGCTTTACAGTGATCATTCCTTAACTAGCCAGAGAGCCACCTGATAATTGTTTCAGGACATCTGTAGTGCCAAAGAGGTTCTGCAGCTTTATTTACATGTTTGTTTCCTTCTTTAGCTGTGCTCCTGCAGGGTATTGTATCATTATTTGCCGAGTCTAGATAGGGGGTTTAGCTATTTATGGAACTTGGCTTTGTTCATCATTTTGGCTTTGTTACCAACGTGTATTAATTTCCCGTGCCTTTGGCAGTTTTTGAATAATGTATTTCTTTTTCTTGGACTATAAATGTAAACACAAGTGCTCTGCAAATGAGCAAAATCCAGTGTTCAGCTCTAGGTTAGCCAATTGCATTCCTGTTCTCTAACTGACTGCATCAGTGACTAGTCTTTTCTATTAAAAGGGAAGTGCAATGACAATTAAATTAATTTTCTTTTTGCTTTAGAGTATTTTTAAAAATATTTACCTTAAGCCTCCTGAATGAAGCATGACTGTAAACAATATTCTCATTCACTTAAAATCTGCATATTTTTATCACATTGGTTAAAGCAAACCTTTTAAAATACTTGTTTCCAAATGCAAATTAACACAAAAATGTAATGTCAGTAGAGAAATCTAGCCTAGAAGTACGATACTGATTTTGGATACAGAAGTCTGAAGTTGTTCAGTGTGAGCGAGGCACAGTTCGGATTTGAGTCTCTTTCTCAAGAATCCCAGGCGAGTTTTCTAGTCAGTTTGCTGTTTGTTGTGCTGATGCCAGCATCTCTCTCTCCTCCCTCCCAGGGTTGGGTTGTCCTTTCAGCCTTGATCAGAAATATCTTTCTGGCTCTGAGAAGCCAACTTTGGCAACAGTCCAGTGAAAACGGACAACTTCCATGGAGGTGTTTCGATAGCGAAACTGCTATTGTCCCCCAAAAAGCCATTGGAAAAGTCCTGGTCAGGTCTTACATGGAATGTCTGATACCTTGTCTCTGAAATAGTTCTTACGATACGTGTATTGAAATGAAATAGTTTGAGTGAAACACAATGCAAAACCAATCACTAGTAAATTCTTCTCTCTGATTTTAAATGATCAGTATTTTTCCTACAGAAAAATAAAACTGATGTGGTTTTTTGAATGATTAAGAAGTGTGAGCTCTGTTCTGAAGAGTTTCATGGCAAAACAAGAAGCAAACTATAGCAGCTTCCATCTTTGTCTAATGAATGTTGCTTGTGCATTTCAGTTTAAACAACAAGACAGCTCCTAAAGCAGAATTCTAGAGCTTTAAGAATATACATCCACTCAAAAATGAAGTCAGAGCACTTTTCTTGGTTAAGCATATATTTGGTATTTTTTTTCTGGAATACGAGTACTTTTTGTTTGTTTACCTTGACCGATTTTTGCTCTGAGCAGTTACGACCTTTTGGATATTGATATGCCAAGGGAGGTGGCTCTCCCTTTAGGTGCGACAGCTTTGGGGTAGACTCCTTTGCCTTGCCTTTGCAGGCAGAGTTTTGTTTGTCCAGAAGGTTCTAGTTCTCTGCAAGGAAAAATAAGTAATTGGAGTGGCGTGTCTTTAGATTAGTATTCTGACAGGTCCCTTTTTAGACTCATCTTCTTTCTAATGAGAAGATATGTAAATATTTTATTAAGCTACTAAAAGACTGAGAACATTGTCTTGAACGAGACACAAAGTAGAAAAAATTTGGCTCAGTCTTTCAATAGTTTGAAACAGTGAAAAATGTTAACTGTCTTATACTAACATGGATTCATAATATTCGTAGTTGCATCAGCAAACTAAGTTTGTATTCAGCTATTTGCTTATTTTAAACTTGTTTTGAATCTATGCTTTTTGCTTGCTTTCATAGACAACTGCTCAATCTTACCGGCTAGCAATACATTTAACTGCTTTATTCTAATGAGAAAAATAAGTTAATACATATATAAACTTGGCTAATTTGGGGGGTAATTTAATGTACAAAATCTTGGCTAGGTTTGTAGATAATTTAATAAGTAGCTAATCAGATTCTTTTGTTTATATATGATTGTCTTAGAGCTGATGACTTTTTTATATTTGCACATTTGTATTATATAATGAGATGCTGAATTAGACTGTACTTTGACGCAATGATTTTATTAATCATTTGAATTAGAAAATAATTCAAGAAATGTCACTTTCACTTCACTATTTAAATAAGATAATACATTAATTATACTGTGTAGGGAAATAAAAAAGCCTATCAAATTGCTTTTAGCTGTGAAATTTGAGCAGTGACTTGAAAATTTTGTCATAATATGTATTCATGTGGTTTTAATTCATTTTCGATGGTGCAGTGGCTTCTTTTAGAACTTTAAATATTTTTCCCCTGAAGTTAAATGTGATTTATTTGTTTTAAATGCTCTAAAAATTCTCAGTGATATTTCCAACCTGTGTGTCTCCCGGCTGGGAAAAGCAATGCTAGTCTTCTTCACACAATTTGCTCCTCTTTGCTAAGGACAACTTCTTTTCATATCTTTTAATTTCCATTTTAATCAAGTATCGTTCAAGGCCGATTTTTTTTTTTTTCCCCACACAAATCCTTCTATAGCTACAAAATATGTCTGAGAGAAATCTGCCAATCTAAATCTCCATGTCTGCAAGTAGAAAAAAGTGGCAATATCCCACTGCGTCAGTTATGGCTACAGAGAGGGGAGATCCCTGAGGCGCAGTGAGCAGCTTTGTGCTGCGTGTTTGCAGATGCGATGATTCACTGTAATTAGAAACAGAAGAGTGGGTAAATACCCAGTTTTTGCTAGTGCTTCCTCTGTATTTTCTTTGCTCTTACAAATCTGACATTTTTAATGTTTTTTAGAATGTGTGACACTTCAGTTTCTCAGTCAATTTTATATTCTTATCTTGTAATTCTGTGCTCATGCTTTAAATATTCATGACTTTAAGCACAAGTTTTCCTAATGAAGCAGTTATGTCTTTTGGGTTTAAGTATCATTAATTGTAGGAAACTACTCATCAGAAGCAGCTGATGGTTTTGCTGCAAAACATTAATGCATAAATGAAAAGAAATAGTGAATATTTACATTAGTAACTTTAAAAAGCAGAGACAGTTTGCCGTAAGCATAACTTTGCTATGCCTTGCTGTGGCCGTATAGTCCCAAATTCAGACACTCTGGTGAGTGTTCTGAATGTGCTGAATTTTTAACTTTTACCCTGCCTTTTTAATGCAACATCTTGAGGTCTGTTGAAACTGTGCATACTAAAATGTTCGGAACTGTTTCTTTGTGAAATAAAAGACTTTAAAGGTATTAATATTTTGAATTACAGCTTTAGTTTTCTACTGTTTGGCTGTTTTCAATATATAAAGGTTCATTTTAGTCACGAAGCTGCTGTAAGTTATTTTCTCACTGGCTTGTTTGTCCTTTCTAAGATTTACAACGTGTGCCTCTGGCTTGAAGAAATCCCAATTGCAGCAAGGCACCGTATGCTGCGTTATATTCCATACTAGATTGTATACACCTTTCTTGCCTGAACAAAGTATTTCAGAAAAGGAGGAAATGAATGCCCTGTGTTCTGATGGAGAGCACACAAAGAAGCTGGCTAAGGGAGAACATTGTTCCTCCCAGACAGAACAGAGCAGCCAGTCGTGCTGAGACCAATGGAGAGAAGTTTTTGCTGCCGTGCTTACCTACAGCACTCAGAAGCAACCCTGTATTTCTGAGAGACCTCAGAAATAGTTGGAGAGTTTCCAGTTGCACTAGGTTCCTTACAAAGTTGTGCTAGAGTTGTTCTGTAGTACTAGAGCAGCGATCTTCTTGGTTCTGTGCTGTTGTAGAACTCTAGGACATTTCATTCTTAGTTACACTAACAGATCCTTAACTGTCCTTGTCACCTTTTCTTCTTTGAACCAGAGAGAGTCTCATACATTTTCCTTTCTAGTGGTTACGATGAAATACTCGCCATATTTATGAATTCCTCTAGAATTTCAGAAGAGGCTTGATCAAATACATTTACTTGCTCTACTATCAATTGACTAAAGTAGCAGCCTTCCAGCGTTACCTAACAAATCCATCTCTGGCATGTACTTGGCTTATCGGGGGGATTTCTACAATTGATGATGCCATATAACTGTCCAGATATTTAAGCATCTGAGATGTTTTGATTGCAGGTTCTCAACATACTTTCTGAATGTTTGGGATATACCGTACTGTATGTAATTGCAAGGACTCTGTCGGGCTTGCGTTTGCTTAAAGATAGTAGTGGCTCTGATCCAGCTCGGAGCTGTGCAGCTGGGAATGTGTGCTGCAGAAGTGTGAGCTAATTTTGTTCTCCCCCAGAGAAAGCATGTCTTTTTTGTCCTCCCTATTGTAAGCTTTGCCCCTCGCTAAGTTACCAGGGAGGGTTAAAAAAAGAACTCAGGCTAAGCAAGGACTTGGAGAAGCTTCACCTAACCCAAGAAGCTCCCAAGAAAGGGACCTTATTTTTCATAATGACAAATTTGGAGAGTTCATTTTCTTTCCTTTTGTTTGCCTTTTTATTAGTTGTTCAGGGCAGTATTTGAAGTGTAAGCCTTTGGTGCATGGACTTGGAATGACTCCTGTTCTATGTTTTTGATTGTTGGTGCAACCGTGACAGCAGGTGAAGTTGAAAGCAACAGCATTGCTGTAATGTCTGTCGTCTTAACAATTACAGTGTTATAGTACTTGTCTTTAGGAATATGGAAGCATTTCAGCTATATTTTTAGCTTATTTCTCTCAAGCCAGGAGGCCTGTTCTCTGATCTCTCCTTTCCTTACATTCAGCATTTTGAGATCCCAGTTTACACAATCTCTCTACTGCCTGTTCTGTTATCTCCTTTTCTTACTGACAATTTTACTGTCCAAATATAAACCTTACTGTCTTGCTTTTCTGTCCTTTTACTCCGTTGCATTTAAACATAGCTTTGAAACTCTGCTGTTATTACCCTAACATTGACTGCAGGTACATATGTTTGCCTATATCTTCTCCAGACGTAGGTCTGTCTGTCTGCATATACCACTCTTCTCATAGACAAACATGCCTTATTCTCCTGCATCTCAGCTCGTGATGTTTGTGGTGCTATTATCAATAGCTTGTAATGTCCTTAATTACCAGGTACTAATCTTCTCAGCCAAAATACCCTTTTTTGAATAACTTGCATTCAAGTCTCTTTGTTCTCTCTAGACATTAACCTATCTGTTATCACTGGGTGTGGAGTTGGAAATATTTTTCCTAGTTTCAAATAAACAAATAATTGCTCGCTAGAAAGTGTATAGTCATAAAAATATAACTGCAGTTAACTAAGGCATCATCACAGTCTCATGATTTCTAACATTTCAGTGGAGTCTATAAACGTATGGCATATTCTAAAGTAGATACAAAAAAATACTGCTTTTTACTCTTGTAGATTGTCATTTTCTTAATTTCTTCTTCCCTGAAACATTTATATTTATGGCTTTTCATTCAGTATATTTTATGTGGTAATTAATAAGCCTAAAACTGACTTGTGAGTAAAATACAACAACCTACTGGGTAACAAAATCAGACTCAAACAGTAGGTGATGAATACACAAAGTACACCATTGTTCATCCTTGTAGTGTGCAATGCCTACAAACAGGGATTACAGACTGTTTTTAGGTATCCAAATCAGAAATGAGTATAAAGGAAAGATGCAGGTTTTACACTTCCATAGTGAGATGGCGTTAGCAAAGCCGTTGAATGACTGCTCTAGTAAAAAGAGATGATTTAACGCTTCTAGTTATTGTGGTTTTTATTTCTGGAATGAAGAGTTGTTACTTCGTCTCGTAGAAAATACCTAATAGCACTTTTTTTTTTCATAAAGTAATGAGAAAAAACAAGTTTTTTAGAACAAGAACTACTGTTTTGTAGAGAGCAACAGAGTTGGCCTGGGTAGCTGAAATATCTGTGGGGGAAGTGGGTGTGGAAACCTCAACAAAAGAGCCCGCAGCAGCTTCAGACATTAGCAAGATCCCTTAGTGTCTCTGAGCATCTACTCTGGTGCTTTTTTTATTACTGAATGTATCAAAAGTGCAAATGCAGTTTTTGAGGCCTTTTATTTGCTGCCAGAAATCCTGTGGATGACTCGACTTTTGAGGGTTTTCTCTGCAAATTCAGTTATTTGAATATCGGGTTTAGATAGTACGTGTATTGGAGTAAGTTTTTATATAGTTACAGAATTGTGCATGAATTATCCATGGTAATTTTCTGGTCAAATTTAGACTCGATGTTTCATGATCTTTACTAGACTCACATACGAAGAAATCAATCTGCTAATCAAAAGCTCCCTCTCTACTTTTTAAAAAATGGATTTCTCTTTGCACTTTGAAATTCTTTGGAAGTAGAAGACAATTGCTGATAAAGTAGTCGCTATGAGTGACAACTGAGAATACTGTTATTTTTGCTTTTGAGGATACCAGATGGGTATTATGTAAAGTCCAGTTAACTGAAGCCTTCAAAAAACACGCACATTTGGGCAGATAATTTTGCAAGTGATTTTGTGGTGGTGTTTCATTTTTTCAGCATTGCAGGAGGTCTGAGGACAAAAGAGCGTGATCACATATGCTTCATCTGTTTTTTGATTGTAGTTCTCTAGAGCCTTTGATGATTTTGATATGGGCTGACTTGGTCTTTGGAACTGTTATTCATTAATTGAATTTTCAATGTTAGCATTCTGAATTGGTCAATGCAGGCAATATTTTGTGGAGTAGCTCTGGTAGAGAATCTGAGCCTTCATTGGTATTCAGTACTTTAGATTGGATTTGCTTTTCTGAAACTTATTTAGATCTCTTGAACATGGGCCTAATATTGCCTTGACTGTGTCAATATACCATGTTAAGAAATGTATTTTTCTGGCCTGATGGTAGAGAACAAAATGTTGGTAGTCATAAAAAATCTGGTATAATTTACTAAATATTATGATTTGATTATCATCACATAATTCTGGCTGCATCATTAATAATCATTAGGCTCAGTAAGAGCAATTACAGTGTAAATGGTGATGATTATTTTCGGTATTTATGTTGTAAAATTAGCCACAGTTTTAGATGTTATCTTGCACATATTAAAAACAATGATGAAATTGCATATCTCATCAGTTTAAGCAGTCAAAAATTCACAAGCGGCAAGAAGAAATACTTTATAGTTGGCAGGAATTTAAATCTACAGAAATGAGGAAACAGAACTGGTAGCTGGTTTTAGATTATTTTACCAGAAAATTCTTCATTATCAGTCAGTTTTACTAAGTATCTTTTAAAGCATATAGTAGTTATGACTGCAGTTCCACAGCACTCCAGGAATTCCAGAGGGAAATAACTGTCTTCATCAGGATTCCTTCCGTTAACATTGGTCATCCTAACAACTTTCTGTTTTGCTTTAATAATTACATTATTTGTACTTTGGGATTCGTAACACTTGTTTCATGAGGCAGTAGATCATATGAGGGAGTTTGTGTGACTCAAATGATTTTAATGATAACCTTTATATACAAAATTCTCATAACAAAAACATGAAAGTAAGAATATATAAAAGCAGCAAAAAAAATCTTTTCCTAATTTTATACTAAACACACCTATAGTTCTTCTAAAAATCAGAATTTACACCAAATTAAGTTATGTTATAAATGCATTTAATTTTTTCTTTTTGATAAAAATAGATTTTGTTCTAACCACTTGAAGCCAGTTTAGGATCCTTTCATTCTTCAGCAAGCGCTGAGAAGCCGGTAGTTATGTTTGTGTTTCAGTATACATGCTTTAAGGAACATCGGCCCTTTTTTGGTGGAAGACACTACTATAGTTCTTTTGTTTGTGATCAGCTATGGCAAGATGTAATAGTGTTTTTCTTTCTGTTTCAGAAGGGTATATCTAATGCTGTCCTTGCAATGGTCTTTTTGTCCTGTTTTTACTCAGTAAAAACATAACGATAGCAAAGAGACCTGGGGGCTTGGTACTGTTATCACTGAATCTATTGGTAAAATATCAATCTCTGTTTTTTAATACTGGGTTAAAAAAAAAAAAAATATATATATATATATATAAAAATACTTTTCTTTGCATTTGAAGGAATTTAAGCATCTGGTTTTACTGTAACAGAATTGGAACCTTAATCTTCTAAGTGTATGAAATGTGTTTGTGTTAATTCCTTACCTTTTGGATCAGCAAGTGAAGTACATCGGTACATTACAGTGATCACTTGGATCAAGGTAGAGTAACTCAGCAACATCACTGGATCTCTCGCTGCGTGTTTCCATATAGTGATGATCCAGTCTGACTTGCAACTTTCATTATCATTTAAGTTATAGTTAAGTTCAGCCCTGAAATTTACCTTGAAAGCAAAGAGAAATGCAAGTGTTATGATTGTGCAGCTGTTTGTTTGTGGTTTGATACCCTTGTATAAATAAAATTGGAAGCTGGTTAATTGGCAGGAAAACAACTAAAGAAACACTTTCTCTGATTTGGGTTGTAAATAATTTTTTTTCACTTGTTTAGAGATCACAATTTGTTAGAAAAGTTTCAGCCTATTTAAATTAAAGCAGTGATTCTTTTCATTCATATTAATAGATAATGATTATTATAATTAGAGCTACCACTAGCAAGATCCTTGCATTGTTAAAGAACAATGAAACACCTTATGAGCACATTGTTTCCAAATTCACATACTATATATAGTACTATTAGTTAAGGCACAAATTTTTCAATAGATATCTCCACTCTTCACCCCTCCACACGCCCTCCCCTTGGTAAAGAGTATTGGATCTTACAGCTGAAGGAGTATCTGATCTTCATCGTTCATGTGCTCCATTGTAGTTATTATTAATGCTTATATGAACAGCAAAATAGGAAGCATGTATCACGTGTCAGCCCGTGTTCTGCACACCCATCGCGGGTTGACTTCTTGTAGGATTGATTAGCTACTAAAACTAAGGTTCCATAGAGAAGTTGTGGATACCTTGGGTTGAAAATTCATCAGGGAAGTGTTCTGAATTCAGGAACAGTGCCATTTGTGCTCCATCAAAAATTGGTTTTGATGTCATCAGGTTTTTAGCTCTTGAAATGAAAGTACTTAATTTTAATTTGTGCACCTTAGATACTATTCAGTATTCATGCTTGAGTAACTTGATTAAACTGGAAGTAAAACTTCATAAAAAGCAGAGAGTTGCGTATTTAGCCTATAATGTAGAAAGAAGATAGAGAAAATGTAATGTGGAGTTAGGAGGTGGGTGATCAAAGCTCTGATGCACTGTTTGTCCCTCAGATTCCTTCAACCATGCTCACTTGGTATTTCAGTATATGGAATCCTTTATTTTCTGCAGGGTTTGTTTTGTTTTTTAACCAGTACTGCTATCAGATTTGGTAAAATAATCCTTTAAATGGAAGTTTGAACTAAGTACAGCACTCTGTCTTTCCTGGGTCAACACGTCACCTACTTTGTTAATTGAAGTGGAACATTCAACTTTTATCAAGTGCCAAATAGTTGAAGGTTACTACCAAAAAGATGGGCGATTCTCCTTAGGATTGAGAGATGCGTGTTGGTATGAATTGTAACAGTTGAGAGAGACCCCTCTCTAAAGCATTTTGAACACTGGTGGAATGATTCACTCGTGCGCTGGTGAAAAGAAGAAATTTTGCCATGCACTCACGTTTTGATTAGCAAATTAAAGCCAAACAAAAGGCTGTCTTTTTTTCCATATAATATGTAATTAAACTGTGGAATTGCAGTGGGATATTTTGGAAGCCAAAAGTATGAGGAATTTGAAAAACAGAATGGATGAGAGCATAAGATCAAGATCTCATGGTTATTAAGTGGCCTGAAAACAGTTTCTAGCTCAGTGTCCCTCAGCTTCTGGATTCTAGAGTCTAGTTCCCATAGGTCAGGCTTGATGTGCAGGGTTCTGATGCACTGATGGGTATGTGTTGTGTACACAAAGCATAGTCATACAGAAGACATCATACACCTTCCCTAAGACTGCTTTCTGACTGTCTCAGTTCTTTATTACTCCATTCCTAGGGCTCTAATTCAGTCCTTCAGAAGTCAAAGAACGGCCTTGGCAATCAGCGCCCTGGAGACAGCGTAGGTGCTTTAGTGCGAGACAAGGGCTTATGGTAGATGAACTTTTCATCTTGGCATGGTAAAGAGCATGCAGCCTAAAACTGAAGGCTCAGCTCATGGTTGGTGTATTTAAGCAGAAAAACTTTGTGTTTAGACGTGAGGGAAAATGAGAGCTATACAGGTTCATTTGAGGTTTTATTCCTGTACGGCTCCTAAAATTCATAGTATGATGCTTGATTCCTGCTGGATTTTCACCATTGAATAGAAGACTTAACCTGTCTAGCGAGTGAGAAATTGCAGCTTATGAGACTAATCTAGATAATAACCTTAGAAAAATTGCGTTTAGATGGCTAGGTTGTTCCTTTCATTTCTCTACTAGTTTAAGAAAAGGAGGAAGAAACTGATTTTCTTATTTTTTTGATGGATCCAAACCCATTTGTAAATTAACTTCTTGTTACACAGACCTTTTACCTTAAGATTATTTTGGCACCTGTCTCTCTCCCAAGTGGTATAGCTCATTTTATGCATTCATCTTTCTTACACATCTGGGGATGGGCTTGGAAATTGCCAGTCTGTATGTATAATGAAATCAGTTTTAAAACAAATAGAGCAGCTATTATATTTCAGTTGTATACTGAAATATCTTCACATACTATACAGTATTACACTGAGATTATCTGCACTCTAATTTAAAAAAATAACGGCGTTGAATTATTAGACATGGAAAATATTTATTACAACTAAGTAAGCAATATTACTTGTTCAAAAAGGTTAATTCTTCAGCGCACATTAATCTATACACAAAACCACCCTCAAAATCTATGTTCACAACTGAAGAGAGGGGTTTGATGGGGTGAAGGGGCCTAGAGGGATTTTTTGATTGTTTTCTTTTCTTTAACTCCTGTGTGACATGTCTTTTGACTAGCACTGACAGTCATCCTTCTGCAAAAAGATGCCAGGGACGTTTGTTCTCAGTGAAGCTGTTTTTAGCACATTGGTGCTGATATAGGCTGAAGTATCTGTTTGGGAGGAAAAATAGCCAAGGAAAAGTAGGAGGGTCGATACAACACCTGTATACTACTTCAGAAGTACATGTATGTTAGTGCTGAGAACTTCAGAGAAAAATAACCATTTTGAATTCCAGCACATTCATTCAGGAGAAGAGCATATGCTGGGGATGGTGGGTACTGATCATTTTTGAGCAATAACACATCCATGCCACTGACATTTGTCTCTGCTTCTTTTCCTTGGCAGGCTTCACTTGTGGACTGTCTTAGCTGGTTTTTTTGTGCAGTGTGAATAGGTGTTTCTCTGCAGCCTTTCAGGGCTCTTAGGTGACCTGGAGCTTTTTAACCATGAGGTTCCTAAAAACATTCTGAAAAGAAATGGGTTCTGATGCCTTCATCACAGCATAGCTTGGCAGATACTTCAAAGGCAACTGGCCTTGTGTAGCCTGCACTGGGCATAGAAGAAGGAATTGCATGTCAGCCGCTTTCTTCTTGCCAACAATGACCAAAAAGTCTGACTGTTCTTCTATGAGAAAACAGCTCAAAGCTGTGGCAATTCTAATGAGGCTCTAGTTAAATTCTTTATTTCTCCGGGATGTTAAAGCAATAGCTGTTGTCATCAGATCTTCATTTTAATTTGATGCTGATAAGAACAGTCTTTTGGATAGAGTCTTCACTCATGGCTTTGTTATCACTTCCTTATTAGTGTAATGACACAGAGGTATGCCAGGACTTGATCCATATAAGCACCACCGAGTAATTTGTGACCTGACTGCTTGTCACACTTGTGAAGTGGTAGAAGCTGAAAAATAACAAATTTCTGATTGTTGGGGGTTAATCCCAGCTGATCACCACCCAACCGCTGCTCACTCCCCTCGGTGAGGTGGGGGAGAGAATGGGAGGGGTGGAAGCAAGAGTACTTGTGGCTTGTTCATGCAGTGAAGCCTGGATGCCAACTGGAAGTTCTCTTCTGCTTTTTTGCTCAACAAAGCATAGTGAATACATAAACAGCTTATGAGTATATCTGCTTTTACTGCTTGGAAATACACATAACATATGAATATATATTAAAAGTGTAAAATTCAATCATTCATGACTGAATCAAAAGTTTAGTGTAACAGCAAAGAAAAAAATACATTTTCACAGAGCCTTAATTTTCATGGGCATGTACTTCTTGGTGCTGCAGTCATCATGCAACACCTTTCATTAAGAAATTTCTTTCCTATCACCCTGTAAGCTTGAAAATTTTCTATCTCAGTTAAAATTTGTTTACTTTTTATCAGTACGTAGCCCAAAAATGACTAAGAGCTGTTCAAAACTTCAACAAAATCCTCTGCAGTCTCAACATAAGTCATTTTTATGAACAGTGGACTTATCAGGAATAATTTTATTACAGCTCTATACCCTTTGTCCTCACGCTCCTCACTACAAAAACACAAGCTCCTTCCATCAGCCACTTGAGGTTCTTGACTTCACGTGAGTCCTCCCCATCTCCGCATCCTCAGCTCTCTTTGAGGTCTGTTAACAGCTGGTTTAGTGCATAGTTTTGCGAGTAACATTTGGTCTTTTCCTTTTACTCAGCCACTAATTTATGAAAAATACAGGAACATAGTAACTCGTGGAGCTTCTATTTCCCAGTCAAATGTGGCTGAACTTAATAAATATATTCTAAAGGTGCTGAGGTACTTGAGCTACAAAGTAAATTTATATGCTTGTTTCCTTTAGGAAAAAAGGCTAAGAAAGATAAATGTCTCCAGGAATCCATTTGTCCTCTTGTGCAGGTGTATATTTGAAAACATAAACTGTCAAATTAAATTGCTTTCTATAAAAGTTGCATCTGCTCTTTAGGTATATGTTGCCAGCTTACCCTGGGGTACCCTGTCATCCCGCTCAGCTAGTATGGAGTCTGTGTTGAAGCCGCACTGGCAGCTTTATCGACAGCTCTGATTCTGGATTTGCCAGGAATATATGTTGATCACCTAGATTTCAGTGGCTGCAAATAAAACATATATAAATAGGTATATACTTATAGATAAATAAGTGTAGAAGTATCTAATAAAATATATATAAGTATATAATAAAATATACTTATGTGGCTGTTGATCTGCTTGACAGCTAAGGCAATATTAAATAAATAACGTTTACATTTAAAAATTCTCTTTCAGCAGTTTAAAACAGTTGAAATTCACAGTTTTGAAAATTCTTTTGATGGTTGTTAACCTGACTTTGCTCCTGAAGTGACACTATTTTTCCCAATTAGTTAAGAACAAAGTATAATGAGATAATACTGAGAGTGAGATTCTAAAGAGAAGTATGAAGGATTATTTAGAAAATTGCACTCAAAGTAGAAAATGGAACTTGCATATACTTTCTCAGTTTGCATTTGAAACTGAAGATGGACTCAGATACAGCTGTGTTGCTTTTTGAATTGAGCATGGCAGCTTTAAGCCTTGAAAACAGAGGATCATATAGATAAGGAGTTTCAGATTTGACCTGCAGATCAGAAACTTAAATGTTTTCATGTTGTTCAAACTAATAACTTAACCTAATATAAATTTGCATTGCCATCTTTGAAAACTGAATAATTACTAGCCCCCAAATGAAGTCTTCACCTGTTATTTTTCTAGGTGTCAACAGCAAATTCCTATAGGTAGAGCTAGATACTTCTATGTTGTCCTTCCATGTCTTAAAATTATATACGTCTTTTCTGAAAATGCTACATATTTTATGTTGTTTTGTGTAGTTATGGTGATCTAAGGACATAGGCAGAACATTTTCAGTCAGGTAATTTTGTGTCACTGGACAAACAGAAACAAGTTTAGCAGAATGAGGTGAGTTGTGATGCACACAAGGTCTTCCTTTTGGTGCTGTGGAGAGACGTGTCTTATTTAGAGTGTATTTAAGAAAAGGACAAGTATAACTCATAAAGGTGAGGGAATGAAGAGGACAAGAAGAGGGAACGTTTCATATACTGCAGTCCCTAAAGCTTTATCAGCAAGCAGTACCTGTTCCCTCAAACATGTCTTTAATAATGAAGAAAGTCAAGCTTATTTTGGAAAAAAAGTTTTCGGCTCTCTTCAGCAATTTGAATATAAACAAACACTAGAATCAGAAGCAAGAAATTGAGTATCCACTTACACAGCCGGATGGTGGGTGGACGTGTGGGAGGGCACACACACGAGTCCCTTCAAACCTGCATTAAAAATACAGCAGTGTTTTACAAGCAGTGATTTTTAACTATAAAATTTGTCAGCTCAGTTTTCACGAGTCTTGTAAACCTTCCCCTTAAAGTCTGTCTACTTTTAGCTAGAAACAAGATAAGTAAGCTCCCCAAAGTCTTGCGAAGCTTGATTTTAAATCACCCATCAGATGGATTTCCTTTTTGACTCTAGACAAACAGCCCTGAGGCTGCCTCCAGGCAACAGAAAAAGGTGCAGACAACCCAGTCTTCTCTTGGTTGTGCCTGGAGCATGTAGGACCTCTGTTGGTCCAGAAATGTTAGTAAACAGACGAAGCTATCGCTTTCATAAATACAACTCCTTTCTTACATCTTTGCATGGCATCTGTTGAAGCCATTGAAATCCTGGAATTCGTTTTGTAACGTAATTTGATGACGCTTCTGTATGAGTCCTTCAGTTGCTGGGGGGACACTTAGTGAAGAGTTGAATGTCACATTCTAGGGTTTCATTTTTCATTTAGTTTCTTCTTCAGTAAGTATTGCTGTGTGGTTAATTTGTTCTCTGGGATGGGTAAAATAGAACTAATGTGAAATTTAAATGAATTCTTCTGCTGGCAGCCTGTTTGTTAGCAGCAAGAATGCAATATAATGGCTAATGGATAATGAAAAAGATTAAGTATTTTCCTCAATAATTCAAGACTTTGATATATTTAAGCACTTAATAAAAATATCCAGAGAAATCAATAACCTAGAATTTGGCTGTGTATTTTGTAATTTTACATGTATATATTCTTGTTTTGTTTAATATCAAATTACCTTTATATATGCTTAAGTTATTAAAATAATCCCTTTAACTTTTCAAAATTTTAAAGCTGAAAAAATCCCGCACCTTTTATTTCTAAATCGATAAAAACATCAAATTGGAAAACACTATTGTGAAGAAAAGACATAATTTGTGTTAGCACTTGTAGAGATGCCAAGGATAGGTGTAAAACACCTCAACAACCTGGTCAGTGCAATGGATTCATCTTTCACAGGGAAGTTGAACAAGATTTTACAAGGTTTTTTGCTTCCACCTACTGACCATTCTTGATATTACACAGAAAACCGCCCAGGGGCTCAGCTTCTGACCCAGGGCGTGGGAGTGGCGTGTGTACTGAGGAGTTTTAGATGTCATTATTATCAGTTGAAAAAGAAAAGATGTTAGAAATTCAAACAACTTTTCTAACGTTTTTTAGCCTGCAGAGTTTGCTTGTTTCTTTGGTTTGTTTTGTTTCTCGTATTCTGTGTAACGATGGTAGGGAAGTAGAGGAAATAGGTTTTGGATAGCAGGGAGATTACAAACTGAAAAATTGATGCTAAAGTACATTGTAAAGGTGTTAGCATGAATAATGGCTACTTGAGGGTATTGATTTAGCTATTTCCGTTTGCAATTCAAGAAGTAAAATGAAATACAGGAGCATAGAAGCTATGTAAAATCAAGTGACTCAATTTCGGTAGGAACATATAAAGGTGTCTTTCAGAACTGTGCGTCTGCAAGCGCTGAGGTAAGCATAGTTTCCCCATCTCAATTAATGCAATTCTAGAGTTAAATAAATGTGACCGTGTCCCTTATGGCACTTGGTTCAACTCTTAAAAGTTGTTTGTCCAGCGTTGCTCGTGATGTTCTGCGTAAAACCTTGCTTTGTTTCCTTATTGCTGTTACACAGCATAACAGACAAAACCAGCCATTTTCTTTTGTGTTAACACATAAAAACTAGAGCTCTTAATATGTTTCTAATAACGTAATTGAATTGGCTGTTATGCAGTGACACCTACAGAAAAGAAGGAATTAAACCGAAATGGATGACAGGGTTTGCTACCTTACTGGTAGGGTATGCCTATAATTCATTCTTTCCATCTTTGCCATCAAACATCCTATGAAGTATTCTATAATTTGCCTAAAATAATAATTCCTTAGGAGGAAGAGATTTTGCTGGTTTTTAGCTTTTTTTTTTTTAATGTGCTAACAACTTTAAAGAAAGTGCCTGATGTATTGTTCAAATCTACAGGAGTTTTCACTTGCTTTACAGCAGTGATACTTCTTAATCTCAGATCATTCATACACTTGGGCAATTTGCAAAGCACATACTAAAACGGCAGCACTTTATCATTGTGCACTTATAAAAAGGAGCACAGATGTCTCCCAGAGAAGAACACACTGATTTCTTCCCTTCTTGCTCTGAGATTGACAGATGGTTCATTTTGATGATTTTTTTAAAGCTTAGTGTCTGTGTACATTTTTTCTTGAAAGAGGTATATCTAAGATGTAGATGATGTATACTCAAATATTTATATTTAAAAATATATTTGATTAAGTCACTGACTTCACTGGTTTAAAGGATTCGAATGCTATTTGTTTCAGAAAAAAAATATTTATACTCCTTGAGCAATTGAAAGTTAAGGTATGCGTGCATGTGCCTAATGTGAAATACCCTTGTCACTCAAAGATAAATTCTGCCTGAGTTGAGCTGCGGTTGGTACCAAAGTATCTGACAGCTTTTCTTCCAAAAAGCCTTCATCATAGGCTGTTTAGAAAGATTATGTAAAAGAAAAGAAAGATTAGGCAACTCCACTCACCGTTTCTGCAGAAGTAATGAAACCATTACTGTTGTTTTTAAGTATAAACCTGTTGCAACTATAGTTCATTAGTCATCTAATAAATTTGGAAATTACTGGGTTTAGAAGAGAGTCTTTGATTGTCTATTACTCTTTATGGTAGCGTTGGGTCGACTGTTGGACTTGATGATCTTAGAGGTGTTTTCCAACCTTAATGATTCTATGATTTTATTTCTTCTTCATCTACGGCACAAATTCTTACTATTCTAATTTTTAACTCTTTCCAACTGGTTTAATCCCTTAGGACTGAGGACTCTTGAATTCCACTTTAATACCTCTATAGGTAACTGTCAGTATCTTTAGTTGTACTTTATGTTAGAGTTATATGCATTTGTAAGGATTTCTCCCATTGGTAAAGAAAAATCCTGTTCAGGAAGTCAAGCTTTGTATGGTATTACATATTAAATGGTTGTTACATCTGGTTTATCGTCTGCTAATGTACCTAAAGCAAGTTTGTAAAAAAATTATCTAGGCAACATTTTAAAATTAATATTCAGAATACCAGAAACAATAACATAATGCACCCTGGTTGTTTTTTTTCTGGTGTAGAAGTCCAAATTCAGGTCTCTACCCTGGAAGACACATAGCTATTTCTTTACCCAAACCTGACTTTACGTCATTTCAAAGATAACCCAATCACACTCTTTCTTGCTGGCTGCGGTAGCTGTGATATTGAAGCCATACATACATAGTTTTCATTACTAATGGCGCAATGGTTAATTTGTAAGATTCACCTTCCATATCTTTAGATAGAAAACCAAACAGCGCGAGGTGAAATGATTGGCTGACATTCAGGGATAAAACACAGAACAGAAATGATGTCATTTGATTTTCAGGCTGTTAGCTTTTCCGTGTGGCTGGTGTCAGTTCACTTCCAGGCACGCTGTCTCTCATACCTGATCACAGCGCAGAGGCTCTCAGCTGGGTTGGCCTCAACTATTCTCAGCTGGGCTGGATGCTTCATTTGTGCCTTTTGCCTTGCTGGTTGTAGACAACCACGTAAGATAAACTGTGCTGGGAGGAAGATGGTTTTTGTTTTATCCAGGTAAAACTGCATTTTTAAATCACGTTGAGGAATGCATGCTTATGAGTTTAGGTTTCTGAGAAACTGATGGGAAATCTAAGGAGAAATAACAGTGGCAAAATAACACTCTAAAAACCTTGGCTAGACAGCGGGAGGGATCAGAGTACTGTTAGGTCCTGTAAAAGATGTATTCGTCATACTGAGAGTTCGTAATAGCGATAACGAGAATCTGATAGGAGCTACTTTATTCTGCATTCGGTTAATTTAGGTCAGTATGTGAGATAGAGCCACCCTTGTCCTTGGTAATATAAAAAGATATGATTCATTTTTGATTAACCAATAAATATGTTAAAGAACATTCCATTATTTCCAAAAGGTGACTTAGGGCATAGCTAGCAGGTGAAGAGCACTGGTGCTAATTAAGTTTGAATTAATTCCTCTGAGGCAGAAAACTTTGTAAAAGCTGAGCTTTTTTCCTGACTTGCTCACCAAATAACCTGGATGTAGATAGACCAACAAGCTCAGGAAGTCAGCCTGTATTTCCTTATCCACCAAATGGGAGGAGAGACATGGTAAGAGACGATCTGGCTGCCAATAAGTCACATCTGAAAGAAAATTTTGAGTGTTACATTCCGTAAAATACAGTCTGGTTCTCCATGAAAAGGATTTTAAAAGAGTATTTGAGGTACTGATTCATATGTGAAGCTAATTAGAATAACAGAGATTTTTGTTGTTGGAAGTAAGCTGCTTAAGAAGTGACAGAGAACTTGATATGCCTAATGAAAACATCTTTAATATACCTTGCTGTGAATGAAAGTATCTTTTTCAGAAAATCTCCGTGCATCTTACTTGATAGAATTATTTCATTTTATTAACCTTTTATGGGTATATGGCTTAGGTAAGAAGTCTTTGGCATTGAAATGATACTAGTCCCTCATTTAAGATGAATAGGCGTGGTGTTGAAGAAACATAACTCCTTTATATTTATTTCATTTTTAATAGGAGCTGCTCTTAGCTATCAGATTTAAATTTGTAGTTCAGGATTTATGTAGAAAGTAACTCTAGCCAATAATCTAAAATCTGTTGAGAGTAGTTCTAGCTTCAGTGAGATGTTGGGGAAGAGCTTACTTTTAACAAAAGATTGTATGTCCTTTTTTTCCATTTAAAATCTTTAAAGTTGCGGTACGTAAGCCAAACTAGCTTCCAAGAATACCCTCATTAGAAAAGTAAAATTGAAAACAAAAGAAAAATCATAATAGGTCACTTGTCTACAGTTGAATGACTTGAACTGTATTTGACTTAGTTGCCAATAGTAAATTGTTGTACAAAGGGATGATACGTAGAAAAAAATGCCTTTCAGACTCTAATTTTTGTGCTAATGATTATCTGTGCATGTCTTCAGGTCTGCTGGCAAAAATGCAAAGGTTCAATGAGAGTCAAAATGCCTTAGGAATAAAAGGAACATGTGTTGGGTGTCATGAGGTTTACGATTATTTGTTTGACACCTGAAGAAAACAGGAAGAAGGAGTTTGAGCAGCTCTTCTCTCTTAAGCTTACCTTTGTATTTCTTTAAGCTACCATCTCTAATTAAAAAAAAAAAAAAAAGTGAGCGATTAGATTTTTCTTAAGATGCAAGTAGAAACAGCCATGTATGCTATAAGCAGTGACCATAGTTTTGTCTTATGAGCTGGCTACACTATATTGACCTTGGTTTGGTTGTCTCTGATGTTTCAATTCTGTCTTTATGTTTATGCTTATAATAATGTTTAGTAAATCTTCTTTAAAGCTATAATATTAAACGTTATCCATATAAGCATACAATATATGCAAAAATAACAGTTCAGTAAAGTGTAATATGTTGAGAAACCCACTTGTCAGACTTGGATGCCCTTCACCCTGAGTTACTCCCACAGTCCTGGCCAATATGCTTTGTGACAGTCTTCTCTGTCTTTTCAGGATACTAAAGCAGAGTGCGGTTCCTGTCTAGAAAGTGAGGACAGAAAAGTAAGTGGCTTGTTTTAATGTAATTGGTCAAGCAGCTCTAAGGGGGGAGTTTTTGTTTGGTTGATTATTTTTGTTTAATTCAACCATGTGACATTATGTTATGGTGGTTTATGTGTGTATGTTTTCTAACAAGAACATTTCTAATGTGTTCTAACTTCAGTGGGGGTGAAACAGTCTTATTCTACTGAATATAATTCAGAAAACTGCTTGGTCAAGAGGGAATTACAATCTTCATTTCTTTAAACTATGAACAGTTTAAAAGGCAATTGCACTTCCTGTTCTTAATTTCGTTCGTTAACAAAATCTTTGTGTCATGTCTTTCATGATAATGTTGGCATATCGTGTTAAATATTTGTAAAACAACAAGATAAGGGTGGCTTTTTCTTGCTTTATAAGCAGTATCTTTGATACTGATTTTTTTTCTCCTTCTAAATGGTTGATGTTTTTTAAAAAAAGTTTATCTTCTATCATTTCTGCTTGAATTTTCAATGAAGAAGCATAAAATCTGTTTTCAGTTGTGTTCTTCACCTTGTTAGCATTTGTTTCAACCAGTACATTATGGCATGTCTGTTTGAATATCCTTGAATGGAGTTATATTTTTAGAAGGAATTCTGAAATGGAAGTACTGTCAGTTTCCTCTGTAAAATGAGCAATGCAGAAAGCTGCCTTCTAGCACTAACAGCATCATATTCTCTGTTTGTTTTGAAACAGTAGGTCTTCATGCTCAATTTTACCTGTGCTGTAATGTGTGATACCAATGTTCTATTACTCACCTTTCCAAAAGGTTGAGTTTTCTTTGTCTGTTTGGTTTTTTTAACTTATTTTGGCTACTGCATCTTTCTGTGAGCATTTAGCGGCTCTTCTGTTTTTAAAAAATAGCTGTCAAGTTCTTTTTGCTATAAAAATCAGGTTTAAAACAGCGTTATACCAAAAGCACTTTAGTAGTTCATGATAGCTCAATTTTTTAAAAAATAACATCATACAACTCCAATATAAAATGCTATTGAAGTTAGTGCAGGAAAGCGCAATTCATTTGCTTTGTCGAGATACACAATAAAGGTTCTTCAGCATTTCAGTGACTTCCAACATTTTCAGGAATGAAGTGAGGGAATTATTTTGAGCTATACAGAAATATATTAAGACACTAAACTGTGAATGTCAGTAGGAGGAGAAAGTATGCTGTATCTTGGATACCAAGCAGCTGACACTACTCTCCGATTTTTTAAGTCCTCTATAGTAAGCCAGGTTGAATTTCTTGCATTTGAATTAACTCACCAAGGAATGTTTTGCTTGGACACGTATCAGTTTAACAGACCTAGGTTACTGTAGGACAATCACAAGAACAATAACCAAATAAAGGGGAAATTTTTTTTTTTTTAATTTAGAAACAACATCAGTTTCAGCACAAGGCTCAAGAAGTACTGTAATGACATATTTAACAATGCTTTACGTTAGTAAAGGACTACAAAATCTCTGTCCACAGGAACAGCAGCATTGCTGTATTGTTTTGGGAGTTGAAACATAACCATTTTCCTGTGCTTTAAGGAATTATTCATGTTATTTAGACTCCTAATGCTTTTTTCAGTTCCCTGGGAGATTCAGGGGATTTGTTGTTGTTTTTAAAAGCATTTTAACAAACCAAAGTATTCTTGATCGGCCCCTTTTTTTCTGTTACTGGCTTTGACTTACATAAACCCTATTCTTCTAGCTTAATATCTGTTTTTATAAAATTTCCAAATTCTCCTGCTTTCTATTTCTGCTCCCTTTTCTAGGCTGCATTAAGTTTGAACTAGTGATGAATTATACCTCCTCATTTCTTGTGCAGTTCCTTCCTTTATTTTTTTTTTTTTTTTTGAAAGCCTTTTGCAGACACATAGTGAGCTGAATCAGAATTAACCCGGTTAATCTGTTCATGGTAAAAACTAAGCAAGGAACAAAGGCTTCACATAGCAGTATACTCAATTTTTAAAAATTAAATTGTCAGAAATAAATATTGATCCAGTTTTAAAATATTTTCTCATTAAAAAGTGAGCTGTTTTAAAGAAATGTTTCTACTGCAATTTTATAATTTGAAGCTAGAATCATGCTCAAGATTACTCAATCTGTGTAGCGTATCTGTGTCAAGTAGTAACTGGGTTTGTAGAAACGTCAAGTACGATGTGGAATGTGGAATTTAGAATCTCTAACATCAGCTCTCTAGCATCATTCCTGTGAAACTCAGGCCATTGGGCTTCAGCTTCTGAGCACTGGCTTTTATCAAACTGTCTAAGTGTTTGCATTTAGGTACATGTTGGTTTATAATATGCTAAAGGGGAGTTTGAGACCTTATTTCTAAATATCAAGATCTGACTTTTTGGGTGTGGGTAGCAGCTACCAAAACTGCACAACCAAAAGGTTCTTTTTATTGCCTGTATAATGAGAAAAGTTGTCAGGAGCCTGATGAGCTCTGGACTGCAACCTTATTAATGTATGTGTTGTATTTCTTTTTCCTTTTATTGCAGCTTTCCTTTAGTCTAGCAGATGTACTGCCTGTTGCCAGTAAACTGGGTTTTTTTCATTGTTTTACGAGAGGATGATTTCTACCTCAGTATAAATCACGGGAGCTCTGTATCTGATAGTTTCTCCTCAGTGATTGCTCTGGCTTTGAGTGGTTTCCTAAGGAGCTATCTTTATTCAGTGACACAGGCTATCAAGACTAACCCAACTGTCTGACCCCAGAACAGGGCACTTCATCCGGTGCAGAATATGTGATCTGACTTTTCCGGAGACAACCCAGGCCCTGGAACTGAGCAAGTGAAGTGCAATAAAAAGAGGATGAGATTTCCCTGATACTCCATCCTTTAGTACTCCCCTGGCCTGTTGAGGTCACTTCTCTCTCCCTTCTTGCTCTTAGAAGCAGTGGCATGAAAGTGATGGAACAGTCACAGGGTCTCCAAACTTACCATGAAAGCTGTAGAGTCTCTATCTCTTTGTTTCTCTCTTCAAGTATCAGTAAGGTTGAAGAGCTGGAGATGGGCAGGTTATCCAGATTGCAATCCTGAGTGCCGAATTCCTCATCCCTTTGGCTGTAACTGCTGTGGCACACAGACACGCATCTGCAGGTTTACAGGCTCTTCTGTGAGCTTGCCTCACTAATCACTGAAGCAATAACAGCTGACAGGAGGTTAGCTAGGTTTTGGGTTAAGGTTTGTTTTTTGACTTGCTAAAAGTACAGTTGGTATCCAAAAATGGTGACGGTCTGTTCAGTGCTCTACCTTTCAAATGCAGAAACTGGAATGAACACAAACAAGTGTCTAGCAAGGCCAGCTGAAGTGGCAGGTCCAGTTTCCCTGGACCTTGTAGCCCATGGGTATAGATTACCAATGAATGGTTAAAAATAATGCATTGTTTCATGTTTATTAGAAACTTAATGTAATTCATAGAACCTAAAACATTATAAAGAAATATTTTTCTTTCATCTAGGTTGAAATCAAGACAAACTACTGCAATTAAGACATGCGTCATTAGTATCTAATAATTTGCACTTCTGTAATGAAATATACTACTAATGAACTATATAATTAGTAACTAATGGAAAATATTTGCAGTTAACTAAAAAATAAAAACCAGCAAGGTGCCTTTTTTTGCAGTCTTTTTTCCTGAAGTTTCTTAATCTCTAACTTCTGAAGTAGAAATTTATGTAACCGTGGCTAAAGCGTTGCCTGAAGGCAACCTCAGATTTAATAACTGTAATTACTATTTTGAAATCTATTATTCTATAAATTACAAAATAGCATTTAATTTTCCTAACATCTTTATCACTATTATCTGTCTCTCCTTGTGTTGTTACTTCAACTGACCGTTTTATGTAAGATTCTATTTTGTCTTTTCTGCAAGGATAAAAGCCCTCAGGTTTTAGAATAACAGATGACGAGTAATCAACAGTCTGCTGTAACTGCTCTGCGTTATTATGCAGTTAAATTGTGTTTACCATCACCAGCAGTGGATCCATAAATTGTAGAATCATTCAGGTTGGAAAAGACCCTGGGGATCGAGTCCAGCCATCAACCCCACTCTACAAATTCTCCCCTAAACCATATCCCCCAACACCACATCTAAACGACCCTTAACCACATCCAGGGATGGTGACTCAAACCCACCCCTGGGCAGCCTATGCCAGTAGCTGACTACCCTTTCTGTGAATTTTTTTTTCCTAATGTCCAGTCTAAGCCTACCCTGTTGCAGCTTGAAGCCATTCCCTCTAGTTCTATTGCTTGTGAGAAGAGACCAGCGCTAACCTGTCTACAATGTCCTTTCAGGTAGTTGTAGAGAGTGATGCGGTCTCCTCTTCCTCAAACTAAACAGTCCCAGCTCCTTCAATCGCTCTTCATAAGATTTATTCTCCAGGCCCTTCACCAGTTTCGTTGCCCTCCTCTGCACTTGCTCCAGCACCTCAATATCTCTCTTGTATTGAGGTGCCCCAAACTGGACACAATACTCAAGCTGTGGCCTCACCAGTGCTGAGTACGGGGGACAATCACCTCCCTACTTCTGCTGGTCACACTCTTTCTAATACAAGTCAGGATGCCATTGGCTTCCTTGGCCACCTGGGCACACTGCTGGCTCATATTCAGCCGCTTGTCAATTAGAACCCCCAGGTTGTTTTCTGCCAGACAGCTTCTGCCAGACCTGCAGCAGCATGTGAAGCACATTTCAAAAGGACCTGGCTGCTTGTGGATAAGGATATTGAAGGACCCCAGTGAATAATGCTGAACTTCCCAAAGCTTCCAGAGATTTGGCATTGCTTCTTCCATTTAGATCATTTCTTGCAGAGTCCATTGGAACATGAAAGTCTTCTCATCAATTCCTTCTCATTTTTTCAACACATGTTGTAGGTATGAAGTTACTACACCCCATTGAACGTGCATTCAAATTTACCCCACTATAAGCAGGTGAAATAGGAATTTAAACCACAGATTTCAATTACTTCATGCAGCAGAAGAATGTTAGTACTGATGAATTGACCACTACAGCTAGTTAAAGTTCTTTCACTGATTTTCTTCTAACAGAAAGTCTCTTTGTTCGTGTACCTTTCTGTTCTATCTGTATTCCTGATAATACAGTTCATCCTAAATAGCTAGCTGGGATTTTTTTCTCCTCACTTACGATCATGGGATTTAGCTTTTTTTCAGCTCCTTTCCTAAATTTTTTTTGCACGAGCTTTGTTCTTTTTACTCCGAATTAGTATTATGAGCATGATGATTTTACACTCATGCAGGATGCACTCATTTGAAAATTCAGAATATTGTTTTGACGTATCAAGTAAAATATTTTCCACAGATTGTTAATGTTAATTTTTAAGTGTAGAAAGTTAAATTCCAGAGAACGTTACTTCTTCTGATGTGGAGAAATGTTAATAACTAACAAAATGCCATGCAAATTCAGTTTTTGCTTTGCCTGAGAAAAGCTTCTTGTTTCTGTGCATTTGCTCTTGTTATTTAATACAGCATAGTTTTCAGCTTAAAAATTCTCTAATTTTGGATTTTGTTCAAAACTTGTATTATTTTTTACTTTCAAAATAGTTTCGGTATATCAAAGATACTTTGCTATAAAAAAAAGGACATTTTTAAAAGGAACTGTGAGATTATCTCACATCTTTAAAATGTTAAGTCACATAAGAGCTCATTGCATATTTCTGAGCTCATTTTTGTGGCCAAATGAGTACAGAAAAGATGTCTAGCCTATATAATGAAAGGCTGAAGTACAAAACTGCTCTTTAGAGGCAAAACAGTATTAGTAATACTTTTTGCTGTATTGAAAGCCTCATGTCAGAGTGACTAAAAGTTTGTACCTGGCAAAGAAGTGTTCATATATATATAATATAAATAATTAAAAAAACCATGTTGAGTGTTAGCTCCTTGTAGAACAGAAATGAAACTCCAATGTATTAGAGTTAGTTTGATACTTATACACAAGTAAATAACGTAGGTGGGAATAATAACTATACCACATGGGGAATGAGAATTATAGCAAGCACTCTTACCTGTTCTGACATGAAAATGTATTTTTATTAAAATTACAGATTAATGGAGGTTCATGTAAGCCAAACTGTATAAAAATGTAATATTGCAGACAACTATGGTTATTGTAAGTCTGGCCAGCGCATTTCACAAGAACTCCTTTTTCCTTTGCTGTTAATTTTCTAGTGGTCTCTCCTTTGGGCCAGCTCTCCTGCTTTAAAGTAGCAAGCACCAGAGTGGTGATGATGCCCTCTGCAATGTTAACAGCCCCTCCTGCTGAAACCCTTTGGGGAGGGATGTGTGTGTGCTTGCTGAGAAAGTGGTGCTCAAAACTGATGTTTTGGTCTCTTGCTACATCCTGCCTCAAAAGCAAACTAATAAAGCCAAACACTGAACTCCTCCCTGTTTCAAACATCTCACTTCTCTTGCCTCCCTCCAGGCTGGGTCTTCACCCATTGTTTCCATATTTGCTGGGTCTGCCCAGGCAGGTTCACAGACAGGCATGACATGGGGCAGCCAAGGAGCAGAGCCATTGTGCCCTGCACTCCCAGGCACGCTCGAGAGCCTTCGCCTGCCACTTGGAGAGACTCTGGCTCTGCCCCAGCACAGCAACCTCCATCTGCCCTGCGAGGAGAAGACATGACAAAACACCTCAGAAATACCATGTGCGTTGAGCGCTCCCAAAGCCTCATGTGAATATTTTTTTCATTTATTCTCCTGTGATGGCTTCTGGTATCCTTATTCAGAAGGATAGGGATGCAGAGCATCCAAGCACTTTTGCAAAGATGCCTGTGTCTGAACTCTGGCACTGAGAACTCCTTGGCAATTGCTTTCTAGCCTTCAGCTGAACATTTATTTTACATCACTGTTCAGATTTCTTCTTGTTCATGTTCACTCATCACCATACCAAAAGCAGGTGGGATTGCATCCACTTATCCTTACTTTGATAATAGTTCAACTTAGCTTAGCTCCTTCTTCCTTATCTTTCTTTTGCTACTTTTTCTCCATCTCCTCAAGTTTAGTCATTTGTCTGCTCATGACTTGTCTTTTTTTCAGATAATAATTTTTGCATGTTCTCCATTCAACACAGAACTCGCTACCTGCCATGGTTTTATCAAGAAAGTTTTTGGGTCCTGGGTTGCTGAAGTTAAGCTATTCTCAAAGAATATCTTTAATTTCAGAATAGATGTAGGATATTGCTTTGTAGCTCTCCGTAAAAGAAAGGTTTGACAATGTGATCTCTGCACACTCTGAAGCCTCAGAAGGCAAATAAGCCTGTCAGTATTGTGTTCATAATAATGTTTGGGGTTAGGCCGTGACATTTAGAGCTGGAAATATTACAGCATCATTTCAGCTGCAGCTTTCATACACCTCCAACCTCTTCTCCTTTGAATCTCTCTCCTCAAAACATGCTTCTTCAATAAGACTGAAGAATTTGATCATGTTTAATCTTGGGTAACTCAGTTAAGCTGTTATCTAATCTTTCCTTAATATCACCTTTATTCTCTGCTGTTCAGCTTTCACTTTTTCCTGTCCAGATCTGTGATCCCTGTTAGTAAATCATAGAATCAGTCGTTCGCAGGCTGACGGACTGTCACGTACAGCTGAGTGGATATGGGATAAAAGTGGTGCACCAGGCCCATGCAGACCTTTGGCCAACCCTCGCTTGTGTCCAGGCTCATCTCTGATGAGAGATGAGAGCCAGGGCACCATCTGCATTTGTTTCCTAAAGCATCTTTAAAAGTGATGCACTGCTGTGAGCACCAGTGTGATGATTTAAATGAGCTAAATCAAAATATTTTAATGCCCAAAAAGTAAGAGGAAGAAGAGGAATACGGAGGTTTAAGTAAAACAGGAAAGGAATACAGATATTTACGACAGATTACAAATTAAAGGGCACAATAGAATGTTTGGTGATGTTTAAGGGTAAAAAACATTATGTAGGTTTTTATGCCTCACCTAAGTGAAAAAAAAACAGGTTAAGATTTCTTGGATTGAAGCAGGTTGAATTTCACAGGAAAATCTTTCTAAGCTGGCCATTTTGTCAGGGACTACGAAAGCTTCCAACAAAATGAAGTCTTTGCCTTCATTTCGATGGATTTCAAAGTAGGTCCAGATATAGGTCCCAAACAAATTCAGAATTCCTCTTCCTGGGTTTAAAGCTTCTTATATTTATGTAGTAGTGTCACTCCAAGTGAGTCAGACCAACAAAATTTGAATATAAGCTTTAGAATAAGGGGAATTAAAACCAGAAACAGAGTTCTGCCCCCCTCTCCTCCCGCCCCCCCTTGCAATATTTTGTTTTTCATTAGTCTTTTCTAGTTGGAGACTAGCATTTAGATTTCCAAGCTTTGCTTTCTGGCTGGGAATGCTAATAATTACTTCTGAAAGATAAAAATATGAAACTCTTGGATAATAACATGGCTGTAGGGATTTAATGAATTCCCGTGGGACTATCCAAACTGCAAGAGCAGCCAGCATTACGTCACTTGATGGGGATACAAGATGTGTTTGGAATACTCTTGTAAAATTAAGGCAAGGGATAATCTTACTGGTTTCCACTTTATTTTTTTGTACATAAGGAAACCACCATTGCTTCGGATTTCTTAGTGTCATAAGCAACCAAAAAAAATCAGGTTTTGCAATGAAAAGGGATGTTCTTATGCTTGTTTACAATGATTCTTTAGTAAAGTTACAAAAAAAAGTTATGATTATTATATTAGCAATATTTTAATATAGTAAAATTTAAATTATATTGCAAAAATTATAAATAATTAAGTAAAATGATACATTATATGGCTAGCAGGATACCTAAACACTACTGTAAAAATGAAATAAGGATCTATTAATGCAATAAACCTACTTAATAAAAGTTGCTTTCATATTCAAAACCAAAATATTAAAGCATGCTCCATATCTGAAAGTCAAAAGTGAAAGAATAAATTAACTAAGGTTAAGAACCTTGTAGCAGCTGACTAACAAAGCTCTAGGGCATTATAAAATTTCATGCTCTTGTAATAAAAAGGATAAAGAATTGGCTAGAAGACCAGTAAAAGTTAAAATAAATGAACATAAAGTAGATGAAAAAGCTTGACACGACTGAGACCACAAATGTGTAAAGACCAAAGACACAGTTTTAAGCCATTAGAGGACTGAATTAAATGCAAAATGAATCCTAGTAGTAAATTAATAGAAAATTACAAAGGTAAATGAGCTCTATTTCACAGTTACAGAAAACTTTTTATATCTTTTTTTTTCCCCGGTACGTGAAAACATAGAAGTGTGATGAGTTAAATTCTGGCACATACCCAAAACAGAAATAATTCTTAATATTTCTGCATATAGAAAAATTCACATTTTATAGAACAGACAGAAACATGATCACACAAAACATTTTCCACTTAAGGTGGGAGCAATATACCATTTAGTTCTTTAGAAAAAAAATGTTTTATATAGTGCATTAAAGAAAAGCTTTACCTCTAAGCCCAGTCCCACCTTCATTTATGTAAATTTCAAACATGATGAGGAAAAAGATCAAATTTTTTAGACTTGTTTTGTTATTGAATTAGTGAATAAGACTGAGAATGGAAGACATTAAAAAAAGGTAGGGCAATTGCAAGATGCCGAAGAGCATATTACAACCTAAAGCAAAGAAACAATGCTTTCTTCACAAACTGCAAGGCAGCCAAAACCTGTAACGTTTGTAAGATCAAATATAGTCAATCCACAGAAGCAAACAAACCTCTGGTGTTGATACGTTCTTTGTTCACCAGCATAAGAAGCATTTCCTCTCTGATCACTTTTGTATTTGGAAAACTTGTCAATGATGTGCAGATTGGCAAGTGTTAGCCTAGTGTCAAGGTGGTTATGAATCCAGCCTGACTCCTCAGTTATAAAAAGGAGGGGAAGAAAAGGAAAACACCTTCTGACCTCAACGCATCAGGGCTCTGAGCCCCAAAATGCCCAAAGACAGTTTTCATGGGTGAAGCTGGATCCCTTTGATCTGGTTACAGTGCCTAGAAATCTTTGCGCTCATTATTACAGTGAGGTATTTGCCATTTGAAGGTAAGATCCTATGCTGAAATAAGTTCTGGTTTGATCTTTGTAATCCAATGTGTTAAGAGTGTGATTAATCACTGCAGGTGTAATCCATCTGTCTGCAAATGTCTATTAAAAGACTTTCTGTGTAAACTGAGTCTCACTTTATGTTTTGAAAAGTTCTAAGAGACATAGGACCAAACTACCTCCATCATACTAAGCGATAGCCAGATGTAAGACACTGTTGTCTTAGAAATACATTCTACAGCATGGTCTTCAAAATAAACAAGCTGCAAGTGTTTTTCTAAAATCATGAATGTGCTACTTTATACTGGCAACATGAGTGATTGGAAATAAAAGATTTATGTGCAGCGTATGTCTGCCTCTTTACAAGCATATGCACAGAGATCTTTTAGGGCTCTCAGTAAAACGTCTGAACTTTGGTTTTCGCTGCTTTGAGAAACTGCCTTTCTCCAATTCTTATTTTCTGGTTTCTGTTTTGGCCTTCAGTGCTCTATGTGGGTATTTTACACCCACAGGCCACTTCACAGTAAGGATGTTGGTGTTCAAGTCTTAGCTCAAATCCAAGTTTCCCCTCGTAGTCATCTTCACAATAAACTAAGTTTTAGTTTGTTTTGGAGAAAACCCCTAAAACCTCTAATGAGCAAAGTTGAAGCATTCACAGTAAGAAAGTGTGGTTTGCTGGAGACGAGAGCAGTAGTCGATTAGAAGGCTTGGACCTGTGGCACATTGCTCAATGTGCTGTAGCTGAAAGTAACCATTATTTAATCACTGATTTACCTACAGGGATGACAGCATGACAGTAACACCCTCCTCAGTTTGCTTCATTACTTTTCTCCTTTATAGAGCTTTAAATAGCTTTCTTGAGTGATTGAGAATGCACATCCTAATGGGAAGACCGGTTCAGCTATCTCTGTGAATGGTTTGCTGGACACTACGAGGAATGCTAACAGAGCAGCATCAAGCTTTAAAACATAGGGATGCACTCCTGGGTAAGGATTCCCTTAGAGAAGGTCAAGAGTATGAACTCTCGTAGACACCAGATTTAAAATGATGCAAAATGAATGGTTTGTGTGATAGCTACACAAATATATGACAGATGATCTAATTATTTTGCCAATTTTAGCCAGATTCATTCAGGTAGAAAAACCACAGTAACTTTTGGGTGGAAAACTTTGAAGTTTTATAAGTTTTAAAGGAGAAAATTAAACTTTTGCTAGTGGAAAAAGTTGAAGTTCAACGGCATTAGTGATAATGGTCTCCTACACAGGCTTTCATATTTTTTGCAAGAGTACCATCACTTCTCTTCATTAACAAACTGTGCTGTTCCTTTTTCTAGACCAGAGCTAGCACATCAATCTGACTATTTGTAATGAGATATAGGATAATACTGCATGGACCAGAGTTGCTTGTCAGCCACTGCCTGATGGGTTTAAAGTAAGAAACGATCCTTCATTAATTAACCTTCACTTTCTATGTAGATTCACTCATTGAGATGCAGGTAATTAAACCAAGGTCATTTCAAGGACCAACAGAGGAAAAACAATGCAATGCAAAGGTGGTGTGGTTGTTTTGATAGAGGGCTCTCACTACAATTGTTTCAATTTAACAGTTACACTTATAAGGTGGCCTCTTTGGGAAAAAAGAAAACCACCTTCTTTTTTAATATGCCTTCCCAAGGCTAAATAGGTTTTGAACCTAACTTTATAGACTTTGCACGGCTTTCGGGATAGATTAGGAAAAGAAAATATCAGTAAACTCAAGAAAATTGAAGATAAAAAAAATAATATATGGAACAAAGGCAGGCATGAACTTACTGTGAGGGCTTGACAGGGACTGAAATATCCCTACCAAAAACACTCTCAATCTTGCATCTCATTTTAAAGTAGCATTCACCAATTAAAAGAGAACCACTTCAATTAGAAAACTTTATGTAGAAAACAGAAGTGTAATTTGTCTTAGTGGTTGGATTCATTTCACTGACTTTTAACCCTTACAAATGCAATGATGCAAACTTATGGAGAGCTGTGCAAGGCAAGCAGCTGCTCGCTCATTCACAAGTGTAAGACTCCAATTATGAAACTGCTGTAGCTTGGGGATATAACAGTATTTTTGTGGCTCCTCCAAATTAGCTCTTACACCAGTCCAAGACCTGTGAAGTTCCAAACTTTGATCACTGTTGAGAGCAAAGCGAATATATTGAACCTGCAAATAGCCTTCAGCTCTTTCCAAGTGGTTCCCTTATAATTTGAGTGTAGATTAAAGTTGTATGTTATAGATTTTAATAACTATCTTCCATTTGGTCTGCTGAGTACCACTTGCTGTGGATGATATGACCTACTCACCAGCATGTTCCATTATGAGCACTTAACCTTGAAAGTTGTAAAGACAGAACATTTAATCTGTTAAACACAGGCAGAATCAGAAGGTTATATAATTACAGGTAATTTGGTTTAGCACTTCTAATACTTTCCAATTATTAAAATAAATTTTACTGCAAATTTTCTTCTCAAGAATTGGAAAAGAAATGATAAATATTGAAAAAATTGTGTATTGGAGAACACAAATATTTGTTGAAATATATACATAAAGTTGTTTCAATTAAAGCCTTCAGTAATCATCAGTATAGTAAACTTCTACAAGCATGGATATGGAAAGAAGAAAATTTAGCATTAACAGTTATGCAGGACTACTAGGAGTAGACAAAAATGAATTTGAAATTCTTTTCCCACAAATATTCCTGAGAGGTATATATTATAGTAGAGTTATTCATACAGATATTTATTCACACACACACATCACAGCTTGTATTTTGATATTTGAGTGCAGAGCAGATAAGGAAAAGTGAAGAGCATTCAGAAAATCACTATCTTCTTATGGAAATTCTACAGCTAGGGAAAAAGCAAACTGTTTTCATGATGAAATTAAAAATCAATAAAATTAGAAGCTTATAAAAAATAGGAAATCATTCACTATAGAAGAAAAGACCAGATAACACATAACAAATAATCATAATGTTTAAAGCTCTGCTAGAAATCATTCACTTTTTATGGTGATGAGGGAAATACACAATTCTATATATATTACAAAAGATTTATTCATTCTAAGATAATTGATGTTTCAATAAAGAGATCCATCTTACCATCCACAGGTAAACAAGTGTTTCTGTACCTTTAAAACAACTGATTTGAGTAAGTAAAGGATTCAGGTGTAATATTCAAGTATAAACCACCATAAAACCAGATTTTAGAACATAATCAATCCATGTAACTTGGTGTTTTGTAATCTAGAAATACTTGATAAAAGTTTTACATAAGACTTAAAATGAAGTTGGAGAGTGAGATCACAAATTAGAAACCACAATCTGAGTGTCAGATAATCTGTCTAAATATTAATTTTCCACAAGGAACAAACAATGAGCACCGAAAACGATGAAGACATCCCATAGCTGAAGTTACATGTAGCACTCGAACATGCTTGACACACAACATAGTTTAAGACAGTAGCATCAGATGCTGCCACGGGGATTTCCATTTTAGTCCTCACAACCAAATCCTGACTTTGTAAACAAGTTTGGTAAGAAAAATACACGCAGTTGCATTTCAGATATGCACACAGAGTTACCGGTGTTCCAGCACATGATGGGTGCCAACTTAGTTATACTTACTTGTACAAGCACCAGTATTACACAGTTGCGAAATAGTCATGTGCCAATTAGATCTGCCTTTGGCATGTACATTTCATGTGAATTACAAGAAGTGTAAAAATGAGCAATTAGAACTGCATTTCATTTGGAAATTTGAATTTTCAGCACCACCAGCATTTTTCCCAGGAAGGCAACACTGTCAAAATGTTTTGTTTATGCAAAGCTCTAAAAGGAAAAAAATGCCAAACAAACTAAAAATATGAAGTCAGCTGAACCTGAATGGAGCTCCAATTACACCCATTTTTTTAAAGCTTTTGCAAAAGTGTTTGAGCTTAATTAGGTTAAGCTATTTCAAAGCATGCCCAGTTGTTGTAATTTGTTTATGATACAGAGTTGCTCTTTGATCATGAATGTTCATTTTTATGGAAACCCTGTTATCAGTCTCAGGATAAGAAATGAAATGAACAGTGTTTGTGGTAAGAAAATTTAGAAAAGTTTAAGAAGCTCAGAAAATAGCTGTCTTATTAATAAAAGAAAGACATGCCTTAATTTAGCATGTGATGGCAGTAGGGTAAGCAAATTATTTTTTAGGAAAGAAAGGGAAACTAACATGTGTTCACTTATGCATCCTAATATATGGTAGCCAGTGGAGTATCTTTAATAACCTGATAGTCTAAGTTTGAACTTTGCTAGTTTTTGGGTAAAGCATCTATAATATCTGCTCATAATTTCTATCCTTTGAAATCCTTCCATCCATTCTCATAGAAAAAGAAAACAAAGCACTTTCCATCCTTGAAATTGCTGTTTGATGTTGATATTTTTAAGAGATTTTACCAGAAAGACCAAAAAGATACAATATAGTCTAAGTATCCCAAAGAAAATACTCTGGCTTTTCATTTTTAAAGAATGAACCTTTGCTGTTGTTGGATTTGGTAATAAGAATGTACACAGACCATCTTTATTTAAAAGCATGAATCTAGGTTAGAGGCAGTATCCTGCTTTTTCCAGCTTATCTCTCTTTTCTTTTTTTTTTTTTTTTTTGTTTTTGTTTAAATCTTTTACATGGTAAGATGGGTGCATTAGCTGCACAGTTTTCTAGTTGAAGATCATCCAAAATACATGAATACATCTTGGCCTTTGGGAAGGGCTGTATTCACAGAGCATTTAAATGAGTTTTTTCAGATATTGCATGAAGATATTTTTGCACTCATAGGGGAATAATGCAGCTCTGTCTAAGGTTCCCTGTACCAGCAAAGCTGTCTCTCACCGGAACATGCTACAGAATGGATAAGAGCTTCATATGCAAAAATTAAGAGTTTTAAGACCATATTTTAAAACTGTATTCGGCTTTTTTTTTTCAACGCAATTTATAACAAGAATTGCCTGTATGCATCCTTGCACATTCAAGGATGCCATGATTGGTCATCTCTGTGTGATCTCACCTGATGCAAATTAGACGTGCAATATTTGTACTCTTTAAAAAATGTAGGCCTTAATGACTTACCTTCCAAAACAAAACTAATGATGTTGAAAAGCAATATGCAAATATTTGCTCTTTGACAGTGATGTCTTCAAGAAGCAGCCAAGAATCCTGTGTCATTAGTAAGGCCAATCAACTTATTCATAGTAAACAACTTAGTCAATGAGCTCAGTCTCTTCTCCTGTTCACAATTAACTTTGAATTACTTTCACATTTTTTAAATATATCCAGGCACTCAGGCACTTTTAAAAAACTCATTAAGTACCTCCTAAGTTTTGTCTGTACCTGGTCCTAATTTTTGGTCTTTATGGTGGATAGAGGCTTCTTTCGTTAGTGGCCTCTGCACCTTTGGACACTGAGATGGGTTACTTAGACTGAGTGGTCTCAAATCACCTGAAATTATTTTTGCCTCAATTAGACTGCATTTAATTACAAGATCCATATTTAAAATCTGCTTTCCATAAATGTTATGCAACATTCCCTTAAAAATTGCTGTTTCTGTTAACATTTCTGCCCATAAATCAGTCACTGGAATATTCAGAGAAAGCAAATATGAAAGGGGTGTGAACACAGCTGAAGGCTATTCAATGTTTTAGTCAAGGGAGTTTTCATGGAAAATATTTTGAGGTATTTGCTTAGTTCTAATCATTACCATGGGATGCCCTGGAAATCCAATAGTAACAGAAGTGCCAAAACTTGAAAGCAATTAAGTATATTTGAAGAAAGAAATTTTAATTTTATGTTTGCCTTGAAATTTTGGTGCAGGAAGGAGGCAGCCCAGCTGAGCCAAATTCCACAATTCTCTCCTCCTTCAGTGGTTTGGAAGACCGTAGATCTAACCTAAGCTCTATGAGACCCTCTGTAACTAAAGGGAGCTTTGGTTTTCTGTCAATATTTTGCCAGGAACTTGGCTATTGCTGAACTCCAAGCGGAGGCAGGCTGTTTACATTTCCTGTGAAATACTGCAGGCAACGTAAGTGTGTTGGGATGGAGGTCCTGGTGGAAAAGCACCACGCTTTAGTTTTGTCTACATCAAGGAGAGCAGTATTGTGGAGCGACATCTAAGCCAATGCTGAAGTAGTAGCTCAAGTACTAAGAAAAAAATAGCCAATAAATTTGTCATGGATAAATTAACCCAAGCAGAGTGTCACCTCCATCAGAGGTCAGGCACCTTTAGGAGACAGCAGGTTTTGCAAGCTGCTGGTGACCTGAAAGGTACTGAACCTGTGCAGCCCCTATTTTCCATTTTAATGGGAGTCGAGGAAGCTGATCAGATCACAACTGCACTCAATAATGTGATGAATGGCACTTTCAACAGACTACTAAAAACTTTCCATGGTGCCAGGGCTTCACTATGCCTTCTTTTATTGTATATTAGCAGCCAGAGATGCTGCATGCACTGAAATGTGAGAAGGATTTTCATGCTTGTAAGAGTTCAGCATCAAGCTATAGCTGAGCATTAGCACTTCTCTTACTTTACATTCAAAGGGTTCTTTGTCTGGGCTGCATATTCAGAGAGATAACAACAATGAGAATTCATGGAAATTCAGTGCCCTCTTCCTCTCCTCTGATAAAGCACAAGATAATACAGACATTGCATCTGAAACATATTTGGTTGAATTTTGGAAGGCCAAAATATGAAGGCATTTCCTAAATTAGGATGGATGGATGAACTCATGTAGCATAAAAGAATGCCAAAGAACCATAGAGGGGTTTTTTTCCTCCCTTCAGGATTCAGCATTTAGCAGCTATTCAATTACTGTTTCAAGATAAAGCACGAATGCAACAGCTACTTTACACTATGCTTCATATTTTACTTTCTCATGAATATAGAATTGTATTGCTGATCACACAAGCATCACACATCTAAGTCCTAATATCCACAGCCTCAAAAAAACCTGATGCCACAGAAAAGGATTCTTTTTTATCGCGTTTCAATTGTCTGACTACTCAGAGAACTTTAGTACCTCTCAGCTGCTAAAGGCTTTCATTAAAAAAAAAACAGGAGACAATTATATGCTACACATTTTGGGAGCTCATTTATGGAGTACAAGAAGATTTTGTTAAATATGATCAGCTAAATCATGAAGCCTAACTGCAAACCATGGATCCATGTATTCTTAGAGCCAATCAACATAGTAGACAGGCAACAATTGTTAACTGTTCTGACATCTTCCTTTGGCTTTGTAAGTCAAGATTTATGCTCACAATGTTCTTTGCAAGCATGAACTACAGTATTTGTTTCATATTTTATACAAGTTCTAGCACACTGTTTTTTGTTGGGGATTGGCTGGCTCTGGTCATAGGTGTTGAATTAGAAAAACATCCTAATTCCTGGGAGTGCTCCGAGTCCCCTGATATCATCAGTAACAAAATACTCAGTGTTTGTCAAGTACCTATCAGCTTTCATCGTAGCTACTCTCCTAACACAGCCGAAATTTCCATGAGTATTAATAACATTTGCTCAGTGGTGCCTGATGAAGCAGAAAACCATCCTACAAAACCAGAAAAACAATTACTGGCACCTTCTTTGGCAGCTAGGTTGGAATAGTTTCTGGAGACTAAAAACACTGGCTTGCTCAGAGGTGACTGCTCCAGCTGAGGAGGTTAAGGGATGTCATCAGTGGGGGCAGAGTTGTGCAAGAAGTACACTGCCTGCATTGTGGCTTTTTCTGAGGAGACGGGTTCTCCTGTTTCTGTGCAATAGTGGTTTCAACAGTCCAAGTGCACCAGAACACCTGGACTTGGATGTGGCATGAAAAACACACCATTGTTTCCTCTAGGAAGGGGATCTTCACCAGTCAATAAAGCATTGCATTGGGGGCATTCATGAGACATGCCCTCACAGGCTCTATCCGGGTTATTATTTAAATGAAATAACAATTGGATAACAAAGGATATCTGTCTCACATAAAGTAACAGACAGAAATGTTGAATGCAATACACAAGTAGAAAATATGAAATCAACATAAAAACTACATCACATTTCTTAATATACACTGTTTGGTCCCAATTCTGCCATCAGTTGCAGGGTAGAATGACTTTACATGTTGTAATTGAGGGCATAATTGAACCAATTTTCTATAATCTTCTATACATTCCCAAAACAAATCCTGAGCTACCCCAGAAATGCATTCACATTAAATGTCTCTAGGCTCCACTTTTGTCATAGATCTTTTCATTCCAATGTTTAGTTTATAGTGGTGTCATTAGGAAATATTAGAAATGTTAACATTTGAATATAATGAGATATATGGAACTTTATTTTTCTTGCAACATCAACTTTCTTGAAGTTATGAGAACCTGGAATTTGTGAGTAAAAAAAAGAAACAAATGAAAAGAGGAAAAGTAGATCCAGATACTTAAAATACTAGGTGCTGAACTGCTGAACTCCTGGATAAACCTTGATACTTCTTGAGGTATGAGTTAAGAACTAATTTCCTACACATTGGTCCAGGGAAGAAGGAAAACATGTATCTTTTTCTCATTCTAAATACTCATTTTAGATATTTAGATGCTGAAGTCAACAAGGTGCTTCAGCACATGCCTGAATCATGGCCCAGTCAGCTCACTCGGTGACATAAAATAATGTTTGATAATTTGTACAGTGCTTGAAAGATAGCTAGTGATTTGTTATCCGTAAATCCAATGAACTTTTGACATATCCTGTTGCCTGGGTGAGGCAAGACATCCATTCAGTTACTAATGGGGGAAAGTTGAGGCACAGTATGATTTGTTTTACTGATGTAAATGTCGCACAGAGCTATATTTTCTGAATGGATGATAGATCTAATGAAAGCATTATCCCTTAGCCACAATGCTGTAGTATTATGAAATGGAACATTTTGAGATGTTTAGGTACTCAAAAACAAAGGTAGGGGCTAATAAAAATCCTTTTAAGCAACTACTGGCACAGTTATGCACAAATATTTTCAAATTCTAGTTGGTCAACTAATTCTCTATGAAGATGGCAGAAACTGATCATTTTTTCCTTCAACACTAAATAAAATTATATACTGAGAATGCTGAATCATGCAAGATACAAGTAAGAAAAACTGGAAATTTTTTTAAAGGCTTATTTTTTTTTCCTATGGGGAAAATTCAAACAGTAAAATTCTAACTTAATGTGGAAATCTGGCAATTTCAGTGAGGCATTAGTTGGGAAAGTTTTTTAGGCCAGCTTGGGATTTTGGATAAGGGAAGAATGAGTAACACCACCTCTGAGTAGCTAATGCCCTAATGATTGTGGGATGTTGAGAGAGTAGACTCAGCCTTATATATCTTATTTAATCAAAGAATATATAACTTCATCACAGCTGGCTTCAACTTTCAAGTAGAAACAAACCACTTCTATTACTGGAAATTATTAGATACTCATATTACAGCAAAACATAAAAGTTTTTTGTCTTTCTATATTCACAGCTGAAGAAGGAGAACAAAAGAAAGAAAAAAGTGTAAAAGAGAGAAGCGGCAGAAAAAGCAAAAAACCCACAATAATTGTAGGTAAATCCTCTTTCTGCTTTTAATAAAATGAAAGCCTAATCTCAGTTTGGCAACTCTTTTCCATAGGGCAAGCTGTAACTGAAAGGAAACGCTGGAACCACAAGCTCTAAAGTCATCTAGGGGCTTGAATACCGAGAGATGCGACACTTTGTCACTGCGGCACACCATGTTAAGGGAGGGCTGGTATGCAAGGCGTCTACATTAGATAACATTATTTAGAGACTAACCAAGATTCTGTTTGGCACAGGCTCATAAAAGGTAGCTGGGAATGGGCACACATCCACTCTTCTAGCTGTAAGGCAGCTTTAATTTTATACCCAGTCACTGGTATTCAGGAAAAATAACAGCAGCCTGGACCACTGGAATATTGCTAATATACTAATGCAAACCCAGACTAGTGCACAGCTAAGCTGCATGGAAGAAGGTAGAATGGTTTCTTTTGTCAGCAGCACCTATCTCTACCTAAAGGGCGCTAACGTTAACTGTTGTCATGGCCACACCAAGGATATGTAATCTAAGTCATCTGGAAGGATGGAGCATTACCTAATGAAGGGACGGGAATCACTCCCCTTTGATCTGATTTCAAGCAATCCTTCCAATAAATGTGAGGGCTGTCTCTGCACGCCTGCAATCCAGCTCTCACAACCCCTCCTCAGAGAGCTGTTTCTGATGTACCTTACAAGAAGACGTTTACAAGACATCTGAATTGAAGGGCATCATGTTCCACTTTCAGAGTATGTGAACCCATGGTCCCACAGCCAAGGACATCCATCAAGATTTGGCACCTCATCCCCTGCATGCTATCTGAGTAAGAGATGTATAAATGGCAAATGTTTTCAGAGATTCAAGAGAGGATATCTGGATGGTATATAGCCTGGTTTCTATCTAACTCCAGAACTGTCATTGTTGAAGTAATCCTTGAGATAACCCCAGTTGTCAAAAATCAAATAGGATTTGTAAAATGCTTTAGGATCATTCTAGAGGAATGGTACTGTAGAAAAATAAGGTATTATTATTATTACCATAATAAGACAAGCTCCCCATGTCCCTTGGCGATAATGCAGCTCACTAGTACAGATAAACTATGGAGCCAACATGAACCAGATTATTGCCTCATAAAATGGGACACCTGCCCTATTATCCCTTAAATAATAAGTACATAAAACAAATTTGACTGTAATAATAAAACATAATGGTGAAATATTTATGGGTAATTTTTCAATGCAGCATGCAAGGATTAAGCCATGCAGTTTCTGATGGCTTTTACAAGAGTTCCACCGTTAAATCCTCCCCATGAGGTCCAACAGAAACCCACCCCTAATGTGTCTGTAAGTCTTCATAGTATATGGTAAAATTAGATGGAGATTTTAAAATGTGATGAACAATCACAGAGTCTACTCTTGCATTCAATCTCCAGTAGGCAGGAAGGTAAGATGTACTTCTAGTAATCCAGCCAGAAACATGCTTATTAATAAGGAAAACATTCTAGTCAGGTCCATACTTTCACACAGGTGCATGCAGATAGTGCAGTTGTGCAGGTATTAACAAGTGCAAACAGTTAATTAAGCCAACTTGTGAGCTTGCTTGCTGGGACTACATTCAATCACAGCAGTGACTAAAGAACCACAATTGAAATGTACAAATGCAAACTGGTTTTAGATCTCAGTTTGCGGATAAACAGCACTGAGTCCTTAATATAAACAGTACCTAGTCATTAATATGACAAACTAACAAATAATATGAAGAATTACTTAAGGGACATCATCAGCTTACATTTTTTCCATCTCAGAATTTCTCACTTACCTCTCATCTTTTCTAAATTCTTGTAACTGAAAAAGCCACAGTGAGAAAAAAAAATAAAATTGCATTTTCTGATTGTTCATTTGGCAGAAGACTGCAGATAAACAGGTTTCATAATTTCTTTCATACAGTTATTTCCATATTCATTTCCCTACACTTCTGTGGGCTGACTTCTGATAAAGGAACAAAGAGAAAAAAAAAATTTAAATAAGGAAGCGTAAGAAAATTTGTTAACAGCATCTGAGGCAGCAGAACCTCTAACCTGTGAGTACTTTCAGTATCCTTTAGATTTTAAGTTGTCAGGGTCACATTCTCAGTTTTTGAAAAGCACTCACGTCTGGCTCCTGAGACAGAGCCTGATTTAGTCTTTTATAGGCACATAGTACATGCTCTAATTAACCCAACTTAATTTTTGAGAGCAGTTCCAATGTCTAATAGCCATGATGCAATATTTAGCAGATTATAGTACTTATTATTTTATAAAACACCAGATAAAAATAAAGAGAATATTTGAATTGCACCTTTTTTTAACACAGTCTTCCAAAATAATTGGATTATTTTGATTTGCCTTTTTTAAGAGCAAGATAGGGTTATTTAAAATCTAGCTCATTTGCTGGTTTCATATTGCTAAGCACTTTTCCAAGTAAAAGGAAATACCTAATGTTTTCCCTATAGGTTCCCAGCCACTTGTGCAGTGTAGTCTTGGGTATATAGGTGAGCTGTAGAGCCACAGACCCCCATAACAAGGACTCCTCCCACAGTACTGAGTTTCAGCTTGCATGCGTGCACACTCGCATGATTACCATCGCTGCCATCCTGCTACTGCAGTCATTGCCTGCACCAATTATGTGCATTTTGGCCTGTATATTTTCAAATACGTGGCTCTAACACAAAGTCAGTTTTATGCCGGCAGAGCCAATATAGATATACACACGATGTGCGTGTGTGCATGTGCGTGAAAAGCTATTCATGCCTTTCTTTCTTAGTGCACTACCTCACTGCTTGAAGAGTTTCTGTGTTTTCTCTTTGTATCATTCTGGCTCCGAGTACTAAAAGCCACATCCTGTTATGTTTGGTTGCTAGGTGGAGAAATGTTATCATGGGCTTCAGCAATAATTTATCCATAGAGCTAGAGGAGCTGTCATGTACTTCTGACAGTGAGCTGCAGCACTTTATCAGCTTGCCTGTAAATTAACCGTGTGTGGGTGAAGATGCCAGCAATGTTTGATCTCTCTCAGACACTCTAATAATCTGCTTTTGTCTGATTGATTCCTTCACATCACCAAGCACATTGCAACCGAGAGTGGAGTGCCCTCTGTTTATCTCCGTTGGTCATCTGCTTGAGGGCAACAGGGCAGAAAATGCTGTTCTCACTGAGATGTAAGAGTTTTTTTGGAATTAGGGGCTTTACATCATATCCTGGAGCAGGTTTAGTCCAGTAAATCAATGATAGCAGAATTGAATGCACCATAAATACCTCAAACCGTATCTCTTACAAGAATGTAAGAGTAATTCATAGAAACAGGAAAGGTAACTTTGCTGGAAAGAATTATGACCCCTACAAGCTCAAGACATGCAGGTCTTTTACGGCCTGTGTTTACATCTACCCTCTTGAACTTTGGGAAGAAATGCACCGCACGCTGGCATTTGGTTCCAGGCAGTTCAGAGATAATATTGAGCTGAGCAGGACGCTGTCAGAATTGATCACTACCTCTCAGTCCAAATCCCAACTTTTTCTAAATTTCTGTCAAATTTTGTTTCACGCAGGAGATGCCAATACACCACAGCATGCTCTGCACCGCATTAAAGTGGAGCACAACGCCTGGTGTTGTGCAATGCCTTTCTGCCAAAAATATACTCAAATGGATGCAATCTAATGAGCAGCCAAAGTCCCTCTAGGAGGAGGAAGAAGTGTATGCTCATTCCAATGGATAAATAGATCTGATTTGTTTTGTTTTGTACCGCATACTGTTCCCCTAGTTGAAAATCAAGAGCTTATTATCACTCAGAGCCTGGCAGCAGCTCATTGTGCAATGACCTGGGATCAGCAGCAGACTTGGATTCCTGACCTCTGTGAAAGCTGAGGTCGGAAGATATTGTGGATGTGATTGACTAAATCCCATCAGGGGAAGCATTTGGTTGTAGTGTCCCCTCTCCAGGTTGCAGTGGGGTGGCACAGGCAGCAGGGTATTTGGGGAATGCACTAATTTCAACCCAGTACACTAAGGGGAAAGGATGGTGTTTCATAGCACCACGGAATGCTAAAAAAGGGTGAAAATTCACACTGCATAATGTATTTGTAATTCTGCTTAAGGCAATGAGAAGAGAGAAATTCATGAAACAAATCTGGCATACGGTGTAGGCCTCTGTGGATGCCCAAGGAGCAGTTACATCTCCTCCAGATTTACTGCAGTGAGTAGTAGAGCTTCAAGACACAGTGGATCCACTGCCTTTTCCTTGGCCCATCACAGGGATATCCCTGAACTATTACGTAAATTGTTATGGAGATGAGTTTCATGGTGAGAAGGCAGTTCCTTTCTGTTCCCCAGCTGGCTGATCACATAGGCAACACCTTTTAATGTGCAGCAGAGGGGTCTGTACTGCTTCTCCACATTTAATAACCCTTACAGTGAAACCTAGACTTGCATTCACAAGAGATTTTTTTTTCACTGCACACATCATAAAAACAAGTAAAGTGATAAAAGCAAGGAGACCTGAAGTTACAGCATGTAGTAGGGTGTATTCTCTATTCTTTCACCAACAGGCATAATCAAATGACATTTAGTTTTACTGAGTATTACAAAGCACACACTGTTGCGTCCTGAAAGACCTTAAGCTGGCATCCTTGCAGCATTGCAGTACTTGGAATACGATGTGCATATACAGACAGATCTAAGTATACACACAGATGTAACACCAGAGACCTCATGGTTCCTATACTTACAGTATGCTAGAATAACGGAGACAAGTTATGAGGATTTTAAATTCAGAACTGTATCCTAATTTGGATATACCTACTTGCCCTCTCATTTAAGCCACTTATCTGTTAGCAATAGATTGCAAATTCCCAAAGTTTGCTAAGAAACAGAACCAGAACCCTACAAACTGGCTTAAACCAGCAGGAAAACTCCACTGAATGGCCCCAGTTCTGACTTCTGTTGATTCAGCAATGGTGAACATCCATGAAGTCTGTGTTCAAACTGGCTCTGGCACAAATACTGAAGTTCAGATCCTCAGTGATCTTAAACATACTCATTCTAAACTGCTCTTTAGCTTTATATTGCAAGTTATTTTAAATAAGCCTACTAGTGTGTCTTAAATGCTACTCATTTCTACTGTAATGCTACTCTTTTCAAGGGCTAGCACTTTCCAAAGGAGATCTAAGAAATTAAAAAAAGAAAGAGAAAATGACAAAAAGGAAGAAGAGAACTCAAAAAGGGGAAAATGAAGCATGTTGAAGAAAACTACACTTCCAATAACATCGAGTTATCCCCAAGGGAGATGTATAAGTATAAGATATTACATGGCTGAACAGTAAATATCACATTTCTTTTTACAAGCATGTTTCTGCATTTTATTATATCTTGACTGGCAGATCATAAATTTTGAATATCCAGTCTAAGAAAGGACAGGCTTAGGATCTACAGGCTGTATTTTCCATGGGTCTAAATGGACAGTAACATTTTGTTATTCCATAACAGATTGACTAATTAGTGAAGTATGATCACATCCAGAAAATTTAATATGTATATTCATGAGCAAGTGAAATAAATTAATAAATACTTACATTTAGGAATTTAGTTCTAGAAAAATAATTAGTAGTAGCTAACTTAAATAATTACCATGCAAGTTATTTGATTCCCAGGCTTAAGAAATCCACATTAAAGTCCTCTCTAAAATGGATTTTCTGGGGAAACACTTTGAGAAAAGTTATTCTGATGAGCAGCTGCAGATTTCCTGCTCTCAAGTACTGTCTACTGCCATTGCTGACTGCCTGTAGGCTCACAGTGAGGCAGAAGACTGACCAAGGGCCACTCCAGTGCTTCTTTGGGAAAGTTAAGGAATGCTGAAAACTAATCACCATCAATGGTTGTGAATATTCATAGCACTAAATAGCTCTAAGTGCTCTTCCTGCCACCCAGTTCCCACACAGCACTTTGTGGCATATGCTTAGGAATGTGTGAATAGATGCAGCCCCAGAAGTTACAGAAAGAAACTACTTGGGTAACTCTGGGTTATCTGACCTCCTTATAAAGTATTTTGCTGCTGCTGTCAGCCAGCAATATGTTATTTCCTGAAGTATAATCCCAGTAAGTAGTATTTCTGGATCATCTACCAAAGTGTTGGCCAATGCTGAGTGATTGATTGAGGTTATGACATGACTTTTACAGACAGCACTTTCAGGACTGATACAAACACATGGGACTTGCTCGTTATTTTGTGGTAAAGAAAAACACTTGGAGAGGGGAAGTGGAATTTCTGGCAGCTGGAAGACTTCAGTAATTTGACATTAGACTATTTTTGTTTGATGGTGGAAGACAGGTCTAATGAAACCTGACATACAGTTTACAATTTAATTAATATCATCAGTGTGCTAAAGGAAAAAACCTAAGTCGTTGGTGTAATTTCACTGAAAGATGTATTTACTATAGTTTTGTTTTGCTCCAGCTAAGGAACCTTGTGCTTAAAGGAACCTGACTGAATGTTGACTACCTTTGAGAAAATATTTATTTAGACTTGGCCGAACTAGATCTACCTTGCTGCCACATATTAAAATTGCAGTCAAAAGTTATGTGTAGTCAGGAATACCATCAAGGTGTCAAGTTTGGAGTATCTTACTTTCCAAATGCTGTTTGCAACAGAGTTGTTTAATTCTTCAGGGGTAAATCAGAGACCTGCACATGAGCAGCATGTCTCAGCTATAAATTCCAAATTTCACATGTATTGAGCGTAGTATTTTACATTGCTGATCTTAAAGTTCTTGTAAAGAAAGGATTAGATTTTGAACCCTAAATTGAGACTATTCTACTAAAATGATATATTGGTTAGGCACTTAAACATTCTATAAAGCATATGGGATGAACAAGACCCTTGAGAATGGGACCAAAACCAGTACCATGATGGAAGAGCAGAAGCTAAGTCCAGCCAATGAGAAAATAATGACACGTATTCTTCCTGCCCATAAGAATAATATTCCTGTCTTTCCGTGCCCTCTGCCTTCTCAGAATCCACTGTCCAAAACCATCTCCTGACCTCTTTTTGGAACAGGATAGAGAGCTTAAGTTCTTCCTTTTAATGCTGGATAACAGCATCGATGCACACTCAGAATATAGACTAGGAACACTCAGGTGGACATAGAGGATCCAGGTTTAATTTTCTCCTGTTGGAAAGTGCCTTTATGGCCAGATACACTCACTGGCTTAGAAAGAAAAGGCAACTGGGGACATGGGGACAGAAATTTGTGGACAAAGAAAGCACGTGCCTTCCCTTTTATCCTGGTGATTATTGCCAAAGAATTTGAGGGGGAAGGACATACTTCTACAGGAGAGCCCCGGTGCATTTCAATTCCCTATAACAGACCTGCCCAGCTCAGGTCTGCTGCTTGCCATGCAAGTACTCTCAGGAGGAGTTATTGTATAAAAGACAGAGATCTTCTTGTGTTCTCCTACATTTTAAAAGGGGGCGAGTGCTTGCATTTTCTGAAGGAGAACACGGTAGTATGAGATGCAGATATCTCCTGAAATGAGTCCCTCAAAGATGTATCTGCTTAGCAGAGACCACCATCACACTTAGCTGTCAGGTGAGTGTTGGTCTGCTCATCCCTGTCAAAACAGTGTTTCTTCTGAATCAGCCCAGAGTCAGACACGAACCACAGGGTTTGGGAAGGGACTGTAGGATATATGTGCTCAGTAGAGCAGGAGTTACCAGGGTTTTTGTGGCTAAATTCTCCATTTGTCTGGACAAGGACTATGCAGTGCTGATTTTCAGGAGTGCAAAAGTATTTACAACAGACATATCTCAGCAGATCAAAGGAAGCTCTTGCTGCTTAGCATTTCTGGCCTGTAGTCTGCTTTAATGTCTGTGCTCTTTCCAGATTTATCTTAAATGTTAATGAAAATTGAATTTGCCCCAAAGCACCAAAAATTTGGAGAAGAAAGTGGGATGAAATTTTCCAGCAATATCACTGGATCTCTTAATATGGACATGAGACAGGCAGGTGGCGGGTTACAAACCATAATGAACTGACACCTTTTCTTCACAGGAGGTGTCACAAAGGTACACCAAAGTGCTGCAGCTGAACCTATTTTAGATTGTGAAGGTGCAAATGACCTGGCAAATCCTTACAGCTGGGTGAATGCTACAGAAAGTGTTTATTTTGTAATATGCAAGTACAAAGGTATTGTTGCCCTTGCTTCTACCATTAGCAAGTCACCTATTTGAACACACAAGCTGAAGCTAAGCCACTCCGTAGGTGAGCCTGCAGCCCCAGCTGTGATGGCCCATTGTCCTCTGCCTCCCTGCAAGCACTTGTTGTGGTACAAGATGCGTCTGTGATGGTATCTAACAGATCAGCATGGTACTTGACCTGGTGAAAGTATCAAATATTTGAGTAACTGTTTCTGAGCATTGATAAAAGAAATGGGAAAAAAAATACAGAAAATCTAATGAGACATATTCTAGACACAGAAATTAGCATCTAATGGCTCATTTCTTATTACCTGATCAGCTCTTAACATGCTCCTATAATGGAGAGGATATACCAGAATTCATCATGAGAGTCTGAGACCATGCTGTAATATAATGCAAGGCAGAAGCATGGCAGCTTTTACTGATTCTTGAGATCTAGGTGTGCAAAATACATCAGTGACAGACAAGGCATCAAGGACTGAGAAAAGAGAATTTCATTTCAGCAGGAGGTATTCTCAGTGAAAATGAAAGCTGTTCTTCTAGATGTGGTATTAGAGATACAGAGAAACTGTAAATTGAGTATTTCAATACCTATCCACCCCTAATTTTAAGCATTTTTTAAAAAAATGAAATAAAGAAAAATGAAGGAAATCTCTTTTGTTGTATTCAGAGCAATTGAACACCACGGGACTGGACGGCTTAGGGAACTGTTAATGGGATACAGAGTATTTCAAGGTCACTGGTTCAACTCTAGCTCAGGTTAGTAGTAATTGGAAGTCATTATTACATGATGGCTGTTCGGTAGTTTAAGTGACATGGGCTGGTGGTCTTAATGTAGCATCAAGCGAACACCTGTCTATACCACACACAAAAAAGGAATCTCTATTGATGTCAGTTTAGCCCTGTTCATTGGGAATAAACTTAAAACATAAAATAAATACATCTAAATAATTTATAAACAATCCATATCATATACTTTTTCAAATATGTCATCAGTATCTCATAGTTGGCATTCTCCTATAAGGCCCTCACATGAGTTAGGCACTACCCAAGAGGCTTTTTCTTTTCTTTGGTACCAGAGGAAATGGTACCACACACTTGGAATGCCTTATTGTAAAACAAGGTTGGAACATAAAACAGTAATTAATGAATTAGATCTTACAGCAGTCAGTCCAGTTACAGATATGCTAACCTTTTAAATACAGGGCAAAATCGCATTCATGGGTATAGAAAAGGATGAATGATTACCTTATGATAATTTAGAGAAAAACTGTTGTGCAATGTGTTTGGGATTTATGATAATTCAGTAATAATAACAGACTTTGGGCTAAACAGCATGCTTTGAATTTTGTTCACTATATTATGTCAAAAATCTTGGATAGAGATATGTAGTCCATAAAACTTAAATAAAGGATTTCATTGATTTTGAAATTCATTCAACTCCCCCTGAAAATCATATTGTCTCTCTCTGGGTTTTATGATTCTACTTTTATGAATCAAACTGACTCCAACTTTGAATTTATTCTGACTTTGAATGCGCTTAACCATATGAACAGCCAAAAGTTTCTCCCAAATAATCCCAATTACTCTCAATGCTTAGTTGTTATTAATTTATTTAGTCTGAGCTATCAATGAAGGAAATGACTAAAGGGCTTTCTTCAGGATAGGGTTCCGAATGATAAAGTATTTCACATTATCTGCTGAAAATACATTCTAGTGGGTAATGTTTACTACTCCCTTCACATACAATTATTCCTCTCAGTATTAATCAGATAATTTTTCAAAAGTGTAGTCATGAAATTGGACTGGCTCCATGCCTAATCCAATATATTTTGCTCAGTAAACATATATCTGAAGATATATGTTTACCAGGCAGCTGAATTTTAGCAGAGCGACATAGTTGTATGCAGGACTCTAACTATGCAAACAGATATTTTCTTGATGGAAAACTCATTGCTATGCAAGCTATTTTTACTTTTGTGCTTAAAGTGTTTTGGGTGTAAAAACAAACCAGAGGTAGACTATTTTCCTAAGTAATTCTGTACTGTACATGCCATGTTTGGGATATGTCAATGACTCAGGGCTTTAAATAAAAACATAAGGCACCGTTTCACTGTTTCATGCTGCATTACTTAGGTAAAAAGAAAACACCTCTTCAAAGTCATCCTAAGTAACACCAATCTACTATGGCAACAACTGACTGTGAGAAAACTTCCTTAAAGGTACTGGACTAAAGGGTTAATTCATCAGGAACTGAAAAATTAAGAACTTGGGGTGTTCAAGGGATAATATGCAATAACTCTCCTGAAGCAATAACCTACATTTAAATCAAAAGTGGGATAAATTTTGAAATCATATTAACAGCATTTCTGCATTCTGTAATATGTGATGCTTCTCAGTCTTACTGAGCTCAGGTAGGCTAGAAATTTGTGAACTTTTTTTTTGTAGGATTTTCAAGTCAAATCTGTAGACTAAAGAGCCTAAACTAATCCACAGGGTGGTATCACTAATACAAGTTTCTACTACGACTACATTTAAACCAGAGGTTTGTACATACAGGCTTTTCATGAGCCTCTGAATGCGTGTCTGAACAGACCACAGCTCTGCACCCCTTGAGATGACAAAGAAAACCTGAAGTCTTAACACAACAGCAGGCCCCTGTGTGGCCTGAGACATACTGCAATAAGTAGAGGCGAAGCAACTCAGAAGGAATATTTATCAGTTTGAAAAAAGAATGAAATCAAATTCTTCATGCTTACGGATGTGTGTTGTCCCTTCCCAGCAGGACAGTCCTAGAGGGACCTGTGGGATCATTCACATGATCAAGAGCTTGCAGGATCAAGTCCAAAACCACTCCACTTTTGAGATACAGCCCTATATCATGTAGACATTTTTATCAAAACATATTTCTACTATTTATGTGTTTATAAATGCAGTACATGCTTTTATAACTTACACTTAAGAATCAAAGTAGCTGATGCAACTGATTTTTTCCCTTCGCTCCTGCATTTTGAAATATTATTTTGCTCTTAATTTTCAGCCTCCTCCACCTCCTTCTTTCTCTCTCTAGCTTTTTTTATGTTTGTTGGTGACCACAACTGTAGTTTCAGTAAATAAAGCTAGTGCTTGATAATGTGGAACGGCCAGGAGCTTAACTCTGCCCTTGGAGATCGCTTACATCAAACCAGCGATCAAAAAGTGGTGCAGATAAAATTTGTCATCAGGGATTTCCTACAAAAGAATTACAGTGGAGAAATAGCCTGATCGATACTATGGATTTTCACTGCAGGGGCTGATAGTCCAATTGCTGTGAAACACTCACACAGATAAAAGGGCATGGCTGCCACTTTGTTACAGACTGCTGACTCAGCGCAAAGCCTGTCAGGTATTTATAGGCCAAAGTGATACAGAATTATCACCTTGCAGTGCCCAGCTCTTGTTAGTTCTAAGATTGCCTCCCTTTATGGGATTGCTAAATGCAGGTGAATGAAAAAATGATGGCTAACAGCTGTCAAAATGCAACAGAATGAAGTACTTAAATCTTTTTTTATCCATTAAAAGGGTAACAACCAAACATATATCATAGTGCAGATGTTGTAATGATATTTGGGGCCAGTAAACTAGGGGTTATAAACAATGTACATCTGATCAAAATTGTAAGGAAAATACAAAAGGGAAAAAAAGGAATAATAAAAATTCTTCTTGTTATTGTACAGTTTGTGGCTTGGCATTTACTTTGCTGGTTTTTGCAGGTATCTTCAGGCCCCTGATCAAGGCTGCTAACACCAGCTCCCAGTTCCATCAATACCACGATAATTTTATACCCCATATACTGCAGGGAAAACTGCTTTAAGAAGTCATTTAGATGACTCCAGGAACTCTTCTTCATTGCTCTAAGCCAGTATTTTACACCCTCACTAAGATAAAATGCTGATAGATATCTAATATTAACCAACAGCATTAAGGGCTCATTGACTTCAAGGACCGTTTCACACACAGACACTTACAGGACCATACCATGATGAAGGCAAAAGAAATGCACTCATCTTTTGGTCCAACAGGTAGCATAAAGCATCTCTGTCCCGGTGTACAGTCCATGATTGACTGTTCTCAGCCATGAATTATTTAGCTGCTGGTGCTAGTCTCAGTGTATTTCTTAGTGGTGGCAGTGAAGAGGGCAGGACTACCTTTCCTTTTATCACTCTGTATATCACTCAACATGTATTTATTTTTGGAGATCGTATGCAATGAGAGATTGGTTTTGACTGCATAAGGATAATATTTGGAAGGTCATACAAAAAGCTATAGAGCCTAGTAGTATAAAAAGAGACATGATATTTAATTACAAGGATCTGCACAGACTTTGCCTTATCCATAGCCTCCTAGGTGGTTTTCTTATAGGAATTGGTGATGGACACCATAAGCAGGATTTTGCAGCTTAAAATCAGTTTGTGAACTAGTTCAAATATATTTTTACATGAACTTCCTTAGCAGGGACAGAGCCAATTTGGGCTTTAGTACCTATGATTTTTTAATACTGTAACAGCACTTAGATGCATACATTAGGAGTCTGTTTTCCTAGATAATGAATAACCTCACAGTCCATCTCCTAGAAAACTTAACATCCAGTTCAATCATTTCTTTCTAACATTGCCTTGCAAAATCATGACATCCTCAGCACATCACCTGCCCTTGTATCACCACATTTATCATTTTGAGAATATTTCTTTTACTTGTAAATACACAACATGCCTTGGTGTGCGAGCAAGCTGAAATCTACCCTTTTAGCACTCTCAGAATATGGATGGTTTAAAGTATGTGTAGGGAAATGAATACCAATTTCCAAGGCAGAAGAAAACAAAAGGAAGAGGATACATTTTATTTTTATAGCTTAGGTTCATCTTCAGTATCTTCAGTTATATGGCCAGATTGTAAGAGTCAAACTATATTTATTTAATATAAAACCAGAGCTTGACTATTCCCAAATATGGTTAGAGGGGCATCT
>JAVSBS010027442.1:81688-122708 GCA_033124195.1 Coracias cyanogaster
CTATTCCCAAATATGGTTAGAGGGGCATCTGATCTAACACAAGGCCAGGGAAGTGACATGTAAAACAAACCATGCTGGGAGGGCACCTGCATCCAGGTTAATGTCACCTGAAAGATGTCCACACTAGGTTAGTTAGCTAGACCCCCTTGACAGCTGATGGAAATAGATAGGTGCATGCAAAAGAGGGGGGGGAAGTCCTGGACTGTACTTAGGACAGGTAAGATGAAGTATTGATAGATCGCTACCTTTTCTAAACCTATGCCTTTAGAGGGTACGTAAAAGGCCCTGTTAGGTGAGATGAATCATCTTGGTTGCTTGGAAGAGGTTAATAGATCCATCATGAATAATGCTTTGAAGATCTCATTTTCGTTGGCTTTTTTTTTTCTCTGTTAATACTGGTTTTAAAACCATCTTAGGTGTTTTGGAGAAACACAAATAGGAGGATTAAAAAGCTGAAATTTTTAAAATGTCTTGAGAAGGTCATGGACAGGAGTAGGTGAAATTTAGAGAAGTTTATGTACCTAATGCTTTAGACTTCCTTTAATAACAGAGCTTTAAACTAAGCATTTCATGAAGACTGAGCACTATATTATTCAAAATAGCATGAAGAACCCAGACTTAGGTATTAATGGAAGAAGTTTTCTGTAAGTTTAACCATAATCATTAGTTGCAGAAGCTTTAGAGTGAAAACGCACAAAGTTTGAATTATATTTTAGTATTTTTAATCTAATGTATTAATTTAGGTAATTTGATTGCCTGTAAGAAATGTTGCAGTTTGCTAAACCAACATCTTTCCTAGCCAGGAGAGAAGCCACACCTTTCTCTGTGCTCTGTAGGGAAATTACTGTAGCACTCATCTGAACAGCCTGGTGCTGGTAGAATCATAGATGTTCTCATTGCACCGTTGTTGGATGGAAGTTTACTGTCACTAGCAATAAGCAGTAGATAAAAGGAGGGGGGGGAGGGATAAGAAAACAAAAGGGAAAAATAGAAGCTAAACAATTCACCAGAGGTGAAAAAAAGGGGGGAAAAGAAAGAAGAGATACATAAACTAGTTGTTTTTGTCTTTCTAGTTGCTATGATGTGCACAAAGGAAATAGACTGAATAAAATCACATCTCAGGAACACCAACATAAATTCCCCCTTGCTTTGACAAGTACGTAATTTTGTGCAGTGATGCTCTTCACGTCTGGAGAGTTATGAGGCAATTTCATTCCCATCTGACAAATTTACAAAGAAACATTAGAGAGAAGGGATTAGAAAAGCGAGAAATCTTTATAGACTTTTTCCTCAGGCTGTATTTTCCTTCCATCTTTTGGCTCTTCCTTGAGGAATATGTATGAGTGACTCATTCTGTATGAACGCCATAACTGAAACACTTAGCAGATAAGCATAACATGAAATGTGCTTTAAATCAACTAATTGTATTTACATTATCTGGGAGGGCTGATCCTGATTGGCTAAAGTTTGTAAAAATCTGCTATTGTGCATTTTCAAGATAACAATTTAAAACCAGCCAAGAAAAAATAAAGGCTAAAATATTAGCTATATAACTTTGCAGAAAAGTCTGTGTCAGAAAAATAACTTGAACTTGCAAAGTACTTCTCATCTTAGAGCTCTGATTGACCTTTTTGCCATCATTATGGTCTCATGAAGAGCAATATTTTTTCATATTACACATTGGGAAACTGAGGTAGATTAAATGATCTCCTAAATTCACAAAGAAAATAAATGTCACCAGAAAACAGGACAAGACCAGTTGGGCTGAGCTCACTCTTCTGCATCACAAACAGCCTTTCCAATGACATCGACTCTGTAGCTGGAGAGAACATCTACTCCATACAGGCCACTGACCAGGTACTTGCCAGCACATGTTGATATACTTTATACTACTGAAAAAACAAATGGAAGGATGAGATGAGGAGAGAGCAAGGTGTTGTTAATGCCTTGCCAACATCTGTGAAAGACCAGGGAATTCCTTGGGTTTGTGGCTGCACCATTACAGCTTCTTTCTGCCAAAAAAAAAAGGCTGCGTTAGCCTTCTCTTTGCTGACAGTGGAAAATTCTGGCACAGAGTATTCTGGAAATAAATGATAATAAGAAATGCTGTAAAGGCTTTGCTTTCTCCTGCAAGGTTTTAAAAAACAGACAGCCATGGCTCGTTTGACTTGTACTGCTGAACACATTTAAGCAGAACTGATATATGGCTACTAAAGGATATCAGTATTTTACATTCTGTGAGTAATCAGTATAATTTTTCTTTTATTTTTCTTCATTTTTTAAAATATCAGAACACTGGTGCTGGTTATTCATTATTGGTGTAGCATTAAGAAACTTCCACCATGGATAACCTGGGCCCTGCTAGTTCAGATCTTTTGTTTCTGTGCAGTTGCACATGGGTCCCCTTTTAAGGTCATTTCAAGTGCTGGATGATGGTACTTCCCTCCTCCTTTTATTAATGAAAATGATATGATAGTGCTCGGAAGTTCCAAAACATATTCCTTTCTTGGCACAAAGATGAAATATAATAAAATGCAGATGCTTTCTGATACAGAGCACAGATGAAAATGTTTTATAACCACGACTTATGGAGAGAGGAAAGCACAGGGGACGCGGTTCCTAGGGCCCTGGTTGAAAGCCCCAAAGCAATCACGGCAATATCTGTAATATGACAGAAGAAAGTCGGGGGAGGGGTATTTATTATCTTTTTCATGGGACCCAGGTGGACCTCCTGGCAGCCATGTTTATGACTCAGGATCCATTTTAAAATAGTGAACCATAATAAATGGAAACTCATGTAACCATGCTGGGTTTTAAAATGTTTCAAGTTTTATTGTCTCTGCATTTGCAATCATTTTTGCATGGAGCATGCCGTTTCATAATCACTTTCGACTATGCTGCTTCACCTTTTTTATTTACTTCATCTGACATGTCCCCTTCCCCTCCTTGAGTTTTGACAGCTACGTGGACTGGATAAAAAGTTCTGTTATGAGACTTTTGTTCCACTTAAGGATTCAAAGGGAGACTGGAAAGCTATACCTCCTTTTGTAATTAATAGATAGACTATAAAGGAAGCATTTTCTATGCTTTCTTTAAAAAGAAAGTTTAATAATTTACTTGTCTGGAGAAGATATTCTCTTTGTGTTTCAGATAGATGTGGAAGCAGAAATGGTTGCTGTTGCCCACTCTTGAGGCACAGTTTAGATATTCCTTTTCCCTTAGCCAAGTAAACATTGGGTACATGTCCTTTAAGCCTAGAGAGAATTATCAGATGTTGTTATGTAGTGAGACTGTCTCTATTGACTAAATACACTGAAAATGGCCCCTAAAAATAGTACAAAAAAAAAAGAGAGTTGGGTCGAAGCCGAGAAGTCTGACATCAAATCTTCCTGTAACTTTCCAGAAGTTCAAAGACATTTAGGTAAAAGATTTTGGTTCCAGTCTGTTGTGGCTAGTAGAGAAGGAAACTGTTAAGCTCAGCTCAAGATCTAAACTTTACATAGTTAAGCATTTGTTCAGATGACAACTTATGTCTGGTTGTGCTGCCTGTTCAGATGTGGGCCCATGAGTGTGGCTGCTTATCTGAATGTTTTCTTTGTGTAAGAGGCAAAAATCTGGTGAGAAAAGACATCATTGTTAATGTTTCTATGGTGCTTTGGCAAGAAGGTGATCACAAATACAGGTAAATTAGAAATATTTTGGCTTTTTTGGCATCAAACCAATCCAGAAATCACAAGTATAGAAAAATACAAAACCATAGTTAACAGAAATGACAAACTCAGGTGAGTTTAAGGTCATGATTCTAACCAAGTTGTTTCTATTGCTCGCAAAAAACAATTTAACTGACTCACTTCCCTGAGCAACTACAGGATTTTCTCCAAAAGCCTGAGCAAACTACCCTGTTACACCTGCTCTCGGTTCACAGTGGAATTGAGAGCACGAATACATCGGCCAAAGGCTTTCAGCATTTGGGGGAATTCTGCGATTGCCCTAAAGCTGGGTTTCAGAGAGCGTAAAGCCGCACATCCACCCTCCCATGAGCCATGGCATATGGCATAGCCCTACATGTTCACTATTCTGAGAGCGTATGGTCCCGTTATTCTGCAGATCATAATTTAACACTTCATGCTGGAGAGCTTTCTACTCAATCCTACAAAATAACATGCGAAATCAGGGAAGTTCACTCCATATTTTGCATAACAAATAAATTTCCACAACTTCAAGGAATTCCTCTGAAAACACTTAAATCTCCCTCTAATTATTTTAGGTAGACTTATCAAATGTCATATCTCTGTGGAGATCTTTGCAAGTGCTACTGTACTTAACATGTTTACACAATTCCTGTGACTGCATGAGTTTGACTGATAGCTGGGTGCATGCAAGATATCTTAAATAGAAAATTAAATATATAAGTACCCTTTTAATGAGCACAAATGTATAGCTAACCTCTCTGAAAACCTAAAGCATACCTAGCTCTCTTTGAAAATCAGATTGAAATGAAGAAAGTCTATTCAAAAATCACTTTTGAAAAAATTTAAGAAAAATATCTTTAACTTTTTTCCTTTTCTGTATGTGAGACATCTAAGCATAAACAATTTCACAATAAAGGTAGTAGAAATAAAAAATATATTTGAATTATTTTGATCATGATAATCCCGATTGTTTTGAAAGTAAATTATATTTGAAAGTCTCTCTAGAATGTACTTACAAATTCATAGGAATGCCATTAAAATACAGCATTAATTAACATCCACTTTTATAAAGTGCTTCTAATATTGTGTAAACAAGCAGGAGTTGAAAAGCTTATTTTTAACTTGTATCTGCATATGCAGTGTGATCATAGTGAGTTACAAAAATACCCAAACAGCACTGGGAAATGAATTTTCACAGTTTGTTTCTGGTTGAAGACACACCAAAGTACCTGTCTTTAATTTGAGTAGCTGTGAACAAAAGGTACTTGCCAGCTTGCTTAGCATCATATTTATATGCTTATGTCAGTTCAGCCATGGGTGGAATACTGATGTGTCAATATTTGTTATCCAAAATGATAATAAGTAACTGACTTGAAATAACTTAAAACAATCAGAAGCAATTGTGCAACACCGTATCAGGTTAAATCTGACCACGCCATCTTTTCTCTCTTCAGAAATAAAGCCAGTTGGAAAGCATGCTAAATAGTCCACATTTAGCATAGCAGAGTTGCTGCAGAACCAGTATCTGAGGCAAGATGTGTTTATCCATCTGCCAGAATTCCACATCCTCCATCAACATCGTGGACCGAGCGAGGGAGAGCTCCAGTGGGGCTGTCCAGGGACAGACAGCCTAGAGATGCATGTGGCCAGCCTAGGTTTAAATTGACAAAGGAGAGCAACAGAGTATTACTAGTTGAGATCCTAATGCTTATGACTTAACTTCTGACCATCTAGGCAATAGTTAAGTTCACTTTGAGTTTACTTGTAACATCTTCCTTTCAAGTACCTGAAAGCTAACCCAAAATTTTACAAAATAAATGTTACTTGTTCTAGTATCAAATTAACCTGGCATTGGAGGCAAAGTTTGTTGATGGATTTAGAATAAAACAAAGAAACTTCAGATGATTTAGGGAAAAACTCCTTCCCCTCTCCTTCATCTTCTTATATATATATAACTGTTTAATTTAGCTGTATCTCATACTCCAGATTACTTCTGTAAGTCTATATTCCATATATGTGCAGAGCTTGGCCTAGCATCATTACAGACATGTAATCATTTTGTATACAGCACCAGATTAAAATTATTGAAAGAAACCCCAAATTTACCCTATAAATGTTATAAATCACTCACTACACAAGCAGTAGTAGGGAGATATTGTCCCCACTGGAACATGTGCAGGGAATGTCACAGAAACCTGTTTGCCAAGATCCCTACAACCCTGGATGTTGGGTTTTGGGTTCAGCTGAGTTCATACAAGGGCTCTGAATATGTAAGTCTCTAAAGCTCTATAAATTTCCCTCCCTGCCCTCGTGTCACTATCATACTCTAGTTATACAGAGAGGAAGGAGGTGACCACTGTTGAGGTCCACAAGGACAAAGAAGCAGGTTCAGGGCAGTTCGCAATTCTTGAACCCTATAATAACATCAGGGGACTTATTATGGGAAAACTCTACCCTTAAGACATATGTTGTTTTAGAATTAAAAGCCTTTTTTCCCTTCTCTTCTTTAAAGAGAGAAATCCTTGAACTGGTTATTTTTATCACTTTCTGGAAACAGTTATTCATGCCCATATGCACCTATTATAGTGGTAATGGTAATAATATGGTGGTTGTGATTCTCCAAAGATATGAAAAATATGCAGTTTGTGGGTGGTGTTAATACCTTTTATTAGATCAACTGATTAGACTGGAAAAAGACAAGCTTTCAGAAAGACAAGCCCTTCTTCTGACTTTAAATATAATAGACATCTTGAAGACACTATTATAAAAGTTTGATACGATGCTTTAAAGCACTGCTCATTTGTAAGATCACTCAAGGACTCCTTCAGAAGCTGCAAGTCTTCAAATGTGATCCAGGAAATGCTAAAGTACTCTGTACTTTTCAAAAGCTAAAAAAAAAGTAAAAAATAAATAAATAAAAATCTTCCTGTTGTGAAAGAACAATAGGGAATGATTTTGCTGCTTTTTTTGGCTGAACACCTCCCAGGTTACATGTTTGGATGATTACCCTTCTCCATTTTAAAGGGTAATGTTTCCTGAGTGTTTACAATGAAATAGTCTGCTGAGAGCTAGGTTTGCTTTCATGAAACGTTCAAATAACTAGTATCAAGAATTGTTCAAATAATTAACGTCAGGAAGAACGGCTCACAAGTATATTAGAAGTTCAGCATTCACAAATGGTCCTAAGCAATGCCTGAGATGCAGCCCAGGAGTTTAAACGTGGAAGGAAGAATGCTTAGCCTTCTCTGATTTTGACCAATCCTAGTCCCTACAGTAATAAAATGACTCTCAATTCTGTGTGGTTGGTCATGACCCTACAGACTGCGCCATGCAGCAGTGCTGGTTTCCCCCTTGCAGACTCCTGATGCTGAGAGAAGGGGTGGTAGAGAAGCCATTTAGCAGCACCGTGCCACTGAAGAATATCTGTGTGCAGATAGAAACTCCCACTTGCTAGTCTAAATCAGCTTTCAGTAGCTTTTGTATCACCAAAATAGCACAAAATATATTTACCCCAAGCTCCTGTCCTAAAAATTTGTATGCCCACTATGAATGCTAAATGAACTGAAACCTTGAATGTGCTGAGAACAATATAATCAACAGGCAAAATATTCTGACCTCTGAATTTTACATTCTTCTCCATCACTCTTATTTGTCTACACCGTATTTTCTTATTTCTAAACCAGTTTAGAGTACATGGCTGCCAGTTCGGACTCATAGGATTTTTGCCAGTGATCTTGATGTGTAACCTCTGGACAAGGCACTCACTCTTCTCAGGCCTGAGTTTTTTTCACATAGTAGTAAGCACACTAACACTTGCTTACCCCACAGAGGAATCACAAAGTTAGCTCACGTATAAAGAGATCCAAAAATGGAAAATATAAAGGAAATGCAAAGTGATACCACATTTCTCATTTAAAATGAGTGGGTGACAAATTGCTCATCAGATTGTACAATTTGGGTTGCTCTTACTTGCTTGCTAATTAACCAGTCTGACATTATGTTTCCTCCCTCTTGCATCCACCCTGCCTCTGAACTAATCAGGGTTCAATGACAGCATCACTTATCCCAGGACACATTCCAATAATTAAGGTTTGGAGGACATCTTGCAAACTCCATCATATACCAATACGATTTTCTCTCCCTCTACTGCTGCGTATCTGACATGTGACAAGACAAAGCCCTGCTCTCATATACATAACAGCAGGATGCTTTCCCACCTTTTAATGGCTGACTGAATTTCTTCCCCAGCAACTCTGACAGTATGAAAGTGTACTGTAAAAAATGACTGTGTCTTGAAAATTGAAACCTCACAGTCTCTGGACTTGGAAAAAAAAAAAAAAAAAAAAAAGAAGCATGTTGTTATAGGTGGCATTTATTGCTAAATACTTTTACATAGACATTTTTAGTGTAGGAACGCATGATCCCATAAGCTGTGTTTTACTGCCTACACTCTTTTCCTTATCACAGTATCACTTCATTTGATTTCCATTAATAAAAGCACATTTTGGCTTTGCATAGGAAAGCAAGCACAGGTAGGGGCACCTCATACTTGTCTAGAGAGGAGAGACAAGACAGTAGGAATCCCTGCTACTTGATTGCTTTTTAAACCTTTATATGCAGGAGCAACAACAAATGGAATGCTTGTCTTTCCACTGCCGTGTGCTCAGAGTATCTTCATTAGCACTGACGGAACTATTCTGAACTTCCCCACTAGTAACTGGATACTTCTCCTCTGGTTTTGTTAGCTCTGATTTAATTCAGACTCAGAAGCCAACTAGGTCAGCCTGCCTCAGGTCTGTAGAGACCAAATGTGAGCATGAGTTGGTCATTCCTTCCATGAATGCTTTCTCCCCTTCAGTTTACCTCTTTAGAAAAGCTGGCTCATGAGCCAGCAAACAGTAGGAAACATGAGCCCCTGTCTAAGCTGAAAGTCTAGACTTTGCAAGAACAAAGTTTGATCCCATGAGTTTCATATGAAATTACAAAGAAAAAGAAATACCACCTGGATTTTATCAGCATAGGAAATTTCAGAAAGGTAAATTATTTTACAAAATAGATTTAAATTTGCAATTTTAGCTAATCATTGTTCATTTTCTTGAGAGTATCAATTTAAACATGGCTACAAATACCCTTCTCTGTGAAGCCTAAATGTCCTGGTGATCAGTTCTCCTGCAAAGCAGATGGAGACATCATTTATTTTCTCTTGGTGATTGATTCTGGAGTACTGTTTTAATGAGTATCAGTAATAACAGTGGAATTCTGGCTTTAATTCCATCAAAAACTTGTTTTACCATTTATTTCAATGCTGTCATGATTTTAATTAATTGAGATGTCCCTCCCAAATTTCACTTTACAGTTAATAGTAAAACATCCAAGAAGATTTTGTATTTTCTCTCCTGGTTGGTGGGACTAATTTCTGAGTATTTGATTTCACATTCTTAGCCAACAAGTCTATATTGGTTCATAAAAATGTAGGGATTTTCTTTGCCTGTCTCAGCTGAATAAAAATTGCCACTCCTAGAAAGAGTGTTTTCTGTACATGAGAATGGGAAGAATACAACAGAGCACTGTAGCACTGTATGTGGTTTTTTGCCACAGACAGGATCAAACGTGATCAACTTTTAACAATGTAACATAGGTGCCTCACTAGGGTTCGATCAGTATGTGGCTTATGTCTTCAAGAATGGAACCAGTTCAAGCCAATGAGGCACAAAATTAAGAGAACTAAGTTAGCAAATTTGTAATTTTGTAACCTACCAGGAATTTGTGATATATCTAGAGTGGCAGATAGCTATATTCTCAATTGCACTGCAGAAATATGCACAGCCACAATCTTTGTCTTTAACTCATCTGCTTCTTTTCACAGTATCTACTATTACAATATGTGGCATAGTAAAATGAAATATTCATTTATTTTCTGCCAGGTAGGTATGAATTACATTATGATCACATCTTTTACAGCTACATTCCTCACAACTGTGTAGTGGTGGACATGGGTGAAAATGACCTTGCATCAAAACATGAGGCAGAGAACCTGGAAATGTCTGTGGAACTGGGAGAACTTTGTGCATGTTACATTGCAATGAGCTGTGTTTACTCAGTAGGCTGCCACTGCTTCTGACATTGTATTCCATAATCATACTACAGAAATCAAGAAAGAGAATATTTCCCATAGACAGAAATTCATGGTGGTGGACAGATTTTCAGCTATTATGAATCAACATACTTTAATTGACTTATGCAATATTATGGTACTTCACAATTATACCTATCTAGCCTCCACTAGACACTTCAAATAAATTTTACAAGGCAAGATAATACAAAAGATAATAAAAGACAATTTTGTGCCCCTAAGACCTCCTAATGTAAGTTAACATGGTAGGCAGAAAATGGGAGTAGGAATCAGGGTTATAGGAGCCTGAACAGACTTGCCCAAGGATACAGAGACAAGAAGAATTTAACCGAGGTCTAGGGGCATCGCCAGTATTGTTGCTGCCCAGAGCGCACTGCTACTGTCTCGAGTCTGAAGCCAGAATTCTTTATTTTCTGTCGTCTTTTGCATCATCAGGTATTTGCTTTTTTTTTTTCAGTCAAAAAAAAGTGCAACAAACCCTCTATTTCATATATAACTTTCAAGGTCACTTGCACAAAATGTACAAAAAGCACATTTTTGTTGATGGAATGGCCTTTTGTTAATGAGGTAATTAGTGATATTACAGCAGAAAAAAAGGGGGGGATTTCTTTATCCTTTTCTCCCTTTTCGCAAACCCAGTGAAGTGGCAAATTTTGTCGCATTTGCTGTATGTGCACAATATTTCAACCAGCTCTAGGAAGTAATGTGTTTTTTGAGCAGCTACTGTATTTGCTGAAACTAAGTTATAATAATTTGATGACTAGGGACAAGATTAATTCAATGAACTACTATTCTCATGACAATTGCAAAATATGGTAGGGGACAGACTTAGTATGAATAGAAATGGTTAGGGCATTTCACTGCTTCGTCAGTGAGAAGCCTGATATGGGAAAATATCAAGCAAGGATATTAGGGGGCTATATCTCTTGAGGTGCAGCAAGGTAATCAGTTAATTTCTCTATAAGAAAACCGGGAGCTGCAATGAAAACTATCATCAGATGAAGCATGAATATATATACAATAGAAGAATAAAAAACAGTGAAAGATATAATTACATTAAATTATAGCAACTGCCATGTAAAAGTACCAAGGAAAGTAACAAAAAGAATTGTCATTTCCTTTAGAAATTATGTTTGATAATATTGTAGAGTCTTCACATCTCCTCACATATGGAGATGTGCCAGTTATCCAACATCTAAGGGGAAAACAAAAAGCCCCATTCCAGCCTCAGTTACAGTACAATTGGGAACAGCACTTGGCTTGTCAGTTAGGATGTGACAATCAAAACTAGAGCTCCTGACTGAGAGATCTTTGGAAAAGCGGGTGGGTTTTTTTTTTAAATAGCTGTAACATTTAGTACAAAGAGACATTGACCTGTATCTTGTTCTCTCACAATATAAATAATAACCACCAATAATATTAGAAAGAGATTTTATGAAATGGTTCAGAGATTAACATTTTCATATTGCAAGTGCAGGAGACCAAATTTAGAGCAAGTAAGCAATATGCACATATGTTATGTAAAGACCTAATATTCACTGAAGATAAGGAAGTATTTTTCAACTGCACGTACCAGAGAATTGGGATTTGGAGATCTATAAATAGTTTGCTGAAGTTATGGAAGAGAACTATAGCACAAAAAAATAACAAAAATTATCAAAAGTAGAATTGGTAAGAAAATTTTCTGTGCTAAATCAGAATAAAACCCAAGTCTTTTTCTCCTGACACTCTTCTGTTAAAAAAACCCAACAAACCACTTTTACCTAATCAGATCTCAGCTAAGTGTTTTGGCACCTGTTTGGATGTGGGATACCATGGTTCAAGATTCTCTGCATTGTGGTTTTACAAAGATGCTGTGTATGAGATCATTCAGTTTCTTTTTTGGAATCATTCTCTGCAAATGGAAGAGCTTAATCCATATATCCCGCATAACAGCTGGATATATAACTACAGGGCAACAGACCATCCCTTCAGCTCCATGGTTAGAGATACCTACCTGCCACAGCATATCTGGTGGATGGGTGATCACAGCATTCATCCTGGATGTGAGAAGAGGTATGTCTGCTCTTAATAATATTTCAAATGTTCTGGAGTTAGCCTCTATCTTTCTTTGATCAGATGACACTAGACAGGGAAAAAGCCAAACCGCTTTCTCCACAAACCTTGAAAGCATTACATTCTTAGTAAAATAATGGCCTGGAGAAGCTGGCATCACCAATCAGAAAGTGTTCCAGTGTAAAATTCCTAACCAGGTAGAGAACTGACCCCTTTTAAATTTTCTAACATCTTGCTTGCACTTGCATGCTGTTTTATCTGTATACACTTTATTTGTGGCATCCCTGCAGAAGTTTTAATCAGAGAAGTCCTAGCACAAGTATATTTTCTAAGTAGAAACTATGCCTTGGAAAATGATGCACAAGTTTCCTTAGCTTAACAACACACATAAGATAAGTACTAAGTGAATACCAAATGATATCTCAATGTTAAACCCACATGGCATGGATATATTGGCAACACAAAGTGCAAAGCCATAAAAGATCAGGACCATGGAATTTGAAGTTTGCTCAATCAAGTGACTTAAAAATTGAAGCTTGCAGAAGTCTGAACTGTAAAACTAATAGAGCTGTTAAACTAGCTTTCCTTAAAATTGTGAATTGGTTGGCCTACATCTTTTAATGCAAACAGCGAATCATGGTTGTCCAGCAGTGGTCAAATCAAGTACCATGACAGCAGGAGAACATTTACTGCAACATAGAAAGCTCCTGTGATAGATCTTTAGACCTCACATGAAGCTGCACGGAAACAACATGGGTCCTTTTGTGTTAAGCAAAACAAAACACACACAGATCCAAATGTTAAAATGGAGTAAACATCTGATCAGGACAGACCTAGCTGTCATTATATTTGCGAAAATGAGAGCATCAAGATCACATGTGGTATACTAAGCAGTTGCCCAGACTGTTACACAGTTGGTTGTATTTACAGAGAAACTAGAAGTATTGTGTATTAAGTGTTTTGCTTAATGAGGTCAGATTAAAGATAGGATAAATTAATATAACTCAGTTGAAGTCAGAGGAATTGTGCACATTAATTCATGACCTGCTGCAGTGACAATACACTAACTACAGGCTGAAAAGAGCTGCCCATTCTTCTTCTGCTAAAGAAATAATGGACCCTCTAATTTGCTGATTCAAAACCAGCTTATTTTATTGTAGAGAAGAATGCATTGGGTTGCCCCTATCCACCAAGTTTGAGAATATCTATTATTAATTTACTTTTTATGTATTTTTATTGTAATGGCTGATAGCAAAACTTAGGAGAAGAGTATATGGTCCCACACAAGCAGCTGTGAAAAGATCTCCCAGAATTCAGACAAATGGTGTGGTTAATAGACTACTCTTAGTGAAGAGAGAAAACATAGTGTCAATCATGCATGCTGACAGGGTGCAATTAACCCAGCATCAAATTGTAGAGAGATGGATGGGACCAGATGGTCCTGTTATCCTAACAAAGGATTACACAGCAAGTGTCCTTCGGAAGAAAGAGCGTTTTTTAACATAGACCTTTGGAACAAAAAAAGATGATGTGAACTAAAGAGACATTACAGAAAACGGAAACTAGCAAACGATGTTTTAAATATGAATTTCAATAGCTAATTATGTGCTTTAAATAAAAATATATGTTATTTTTTGATCATAATGATGTCTACTGAAATTTACCCAAAAAGGTCTCTCAAGAGATCGACGTCAAACAGAATCCCTGAGAACAAAGTCAGCACAGAATGATCGAAAAATCATGATTCTTGCAGTTCCTGAAAAAATTATTTCATTTATTAGCCTAAAATTGGCCAAATGCTGCTCCCCAAGTCTGCTGCATTTATGGAAAATACATACTTTGAAACCTAATTAGAGAGCTGCAACTTGTACAGCACTGAACAGCGCACTCTGAAACCTTTTGAGAACACCGCAGTGACTAATGTTTGGCATTGTATGATTAGAACTAAAGCTCTCCCTCCTGTATGAGAGACTATTAAGTATGGGGAAGATATAAGAAATTTATGAAAGAACTCATAACGTAAATAAAAAGAATTTCTAACCAAGTAAAATGTCAGCGATATAATAGAAAAACATTCCTTGAAAAAACCCTACTTAGTATTACTGTCATGTGAAAAGTGCACATACAGTAATAGTGAAATCCCAAAGCCTGTGCCATGCCTGGTGTTAGAACATGGGTCTTAAACCTTGGAGCCTTCTGCTGTCTCTAGGGTCATATGATTTTCTTGTAAATATGTGGATCTAAGCACATCACAAGAAGATGTTATGTTGCAGATCTCCAGCATAAAGAAAAGGCTGGAAACAAACACAGAATGCTGGAAAAACTAGAACAGCACTAGTTTTGGGTTAAAATACTAAATAATAGTAAAAATGTTCAGATATTAAGTCACATATTTGACTATGTTGACATAATTATAACAACAATTATGTTTCAATATTTTAGGGGAATTTCTATTGCTTCCTAAGGAAGTTTTAAAGCTTTTTAGCCTATGAAAATGTACAAAGGAGACTTATGAAGGATGTAAGATACAATCTGTGATTACCTATTGAATCACTGAAGAAAATACTCTCTTCAGATTCCCTCACTAATTGAAGACTAAGTAACCTATGCCTTTAGTCAACGGCACTATTATAGCTTCTATTCTTAAAATCAGAAACACCCATGAGGAAACCATGCAGTCATGCCTCAATTAACTTGCTGCGTGACACAGATTTTTCTCCTATGGCTTAGGCAAGTGCACTGTTATTTCTGCATATCTAAGAAACATCGGAGGTTAGAAATGAATTCCTTCATGCTTATTATGTGAACTCAGGAAAAAAAGCAAAGCCTCCAGTCCCTTGCAAGACTCAAAGTTTGTAGGACCTACACTACACAGCAAACAGTCATTAACTTAGATATCTGGCTTCCTTATTTTCATGCCCAAGCACCATTCTCTTCCAGGTGCACATAATTCTCACTGAATTATTTATAAGAAGCAAACTTTCTACTTCTCTTGGTCCAGGGCTGGCTACAATGTCTCCATCAAATCGGTTTTAAAAAAAAAAACACAAAAAACCCCACCCATGCAGAAAAAAGCCAAGATACCTAACTGTGTGACTTCTTAATGGAAAAATATCTGCTGTTTACAGAAACATAAATTCTAATAGCAAAAAAAAAAAAAAAAGAAAAGAAAAAAAGAAAACTTATCCCTGAAAAGATTTCTACTTTGGTATGTCACTACAGTGCCTCATAAGAGTCATAGTTCAGAAGTGTCGCAGTAGCACTTCCATGGCTAAGGGTGCTTTCCAGGTGGGCATTTTCTTGGGTTATAATTCTCCTCCTTTTCTAAATTCCGTAAGATCTAGACCTCTGCAAGTGGGCTGAGAATTGGCTTTCCTTCCCTTTCATGACATCACCTTGCACAAAGCCAAAGGAAATGTTTTGCAATGTATACCAACGCAACCACAACTAAAGAAACTTGACCTGCCTGATGCCTTTTCAAAATCATCCAGTCTGAAGAATATCAGCTCTTTTCCAACTAAGGAAATTATAAAAGATCTAATCAGCAGATAGAATATAGCCATAGAAAATGCACATCAGCATACCTTAACGAAAGTAAAATAAATCTTGAAAGTTTAATATCCCCCTTTCTTGGACCTAAATAGGCCCCTTTGGAAAACTATTTTATTGTTTCTCATTAAATTAGAATTGTGCTGAGATGCCACTATCTACTATTTCCTATTATTATTAATGTAAAAAAAAAAAAACACTGCATATTCAGCATTTCCCCAGTTAGAACTAGACAGAAAGAAAATCTGAGTTGTGTTTTTTCTTAATTCATGCTAATTTAAAAACAGAATGTTCTTTACTTTTTTTTTCCCAGTTTGCATCTGCATTTAAAGATAGCAATATTTTCTAATGATAATTAAGAACCTTTAATTTATTGGTTTATTACTTCTGTCCTACATTAACAGCTCTTACAGAAACAGCTCAGAGATACCACATGTGAATGTGCTTAATTCCTCTCTCATTAACCTCAGAAACATGTGGTAATTTCTAGGCAACTCAGACCAGAAGTCACTGGATTTTCTTTGCTTTTCAAGCTATTAGTAAAAGTAGTAGCTTACCATGCAATCACGTGTCCCAAGTCTGTTGCCCACCAAAATTTCAGCTTTCATGACCCTCTTGCATTTAGCAATTACTGCTATAAAGAGATGCTTGTCATATATAATCATTTACATATTAGGGTATGCACTATTAATGAAATGTTAATATTTTTGCGTAGTTTGCTCAAGGCAGAACGCTTGAATCAGGTTGGCATTTTTATAAAGAAAACAGAAAGCGACAGAGATATGCATATGGATAAGATGAAATTCTCCCACTATACTCTGAATACTCTTCTTAATAATGCAACAGTAGGAATCAACGTTTCTAATTTGCCCAAAGACTCTTCTCTTCTTATTTGCTACCAAAACACAGTTGCTTAAATTTTTCAGACATTTTGGGGTTTTGCTTATTTAACATTCATTGAAGTGAGCATGAGTCAAGTCAGGGCATGAAGAAGAAGAGCTAGAGAAAGAGGAGAAAGGAATGACTCTCTTGCCCAATGGGCAGTGGATCAAGCTGGGAGCAAGGCAGAGACTGTGGTTCAATTTACATCCTTGGGTTACTTTACTTTCTGTTCAACAAGGAATATCTTAATTATTGGTCTTGAGGATCAGGATTGGGAGCACTTGCTTTTCTTCTAGTCCTGGGACCCTAGGGAGGAACAGCAAGTGCTTGGAGGAACTGTTGTGGGTGGGGGACCCTCCTGTGAAGTGAAGAATGTGGACTGAAATCTCAAGGCTGGAGAATAAAAGTCTTATCTCCAGTAGGACATAGTGAAGAGAACCATCAGATTCGGTGATTCCTACTGAAGACTTAGTGCGGTCTATCAAAGCACAAAAGTGGTATTGCAAAACCCAGCACATTTCCTTATATGAAACAGTGATAGCTTGTGAAGTAACGCACACAGGGATGAATGTAAGGCTGACATCAGAGTGCTCTCCTAGCTCTGCAAGTCCCAGTCTCCATTTCTCTCTATCTCCCAGACCTAGGATTTCACACTGCAAAAAGAGATGCAATATTTGATACTTTGTAGAAAAATCTTCCTGCTTCTTTTCCAACAAATAGCATGGCCCTCTGCAAAGCTCCCAAGATGGTCTATAAACTGCTCTAGTCACCAAGAAGCAACAATTCTACTTCTGCACTGTGTATTCAGGTGGCCACCGTGACAATATTATCATGACTATTTAAAAATCACAGCCTGGCAAAGCTCACTGGGGTTGATAAAGAAATATCCAGCCACTCTTATTTTGACTATTCTTAAAAACTCCCTGCTCTGTGCCATGGGGAGAAGGATGGTCTGGCTTGGACTGCAATTGTCCCTAGCAGATCTAAGCTTTTATTGCTGCTATTTTATTTTCTGTCCTGGCAGAATCTGTCTTTGGGGATCCCATGGCCTCCTTTCAAAATTCAATGTCTCCTCCACTTCCGTATTTTGGAAAATACTTTAGAAGAGATGCGTCCTTTGTCACCTCCTTCTTTTTGGACTGTTAGAGAACTTTGGAGCATCTGCAGTTTAAAAGATAATGGGGCTGATCACACAAGTCCATTAGTGCCTTATCCATGGTTTCAGTGGCTGTGTGCCACAGAATTTCTGCTTGAACAACCTCGACAGGCAGCGGTGTAGTCATATGGAGTTTTTAATAAGTGTCAGAAAACCTGAAGTACTAACGTATCCCTAATGTTACTTTTTGGCATAGTTATCCACCAGAGATGGAAGAATGAAATTGAAATGTCTGTTTCCAGAAAAAAAGAAGTCTCACCTGGGTTGAGTGTGAGGGAGTGAATGGCTCAAGAAACCTGCATTAGGATTAGGTTAAAATGCTTCCCACTCACTTGCTCGAATCCAGCAGGGGTCAATTGGAAATTATCACTATTTGACATCCACAAAGGCATATGTTTCAAAATAGTCTTTTTAGTTGCCTTTTGGGATGAGTTACCAATGAAATTAGTTGTTGGCTTGACTGCATTAGCATTTATTATGTTGAGTGTTGACACTGTGCCCTGTGCGGTAGGACATGAAAAAATAGAGACTCTGCTGCTCTCAGCTTAAAGCAAAAAGGAAGAGACACAGGGGCAGCATGGATCACAGAGACATTCAGGAGCGACTGATAACCTGGATCTTTCATACATACAACAGGGACAAAAATGTGTTGATCTGTGTGACTGAAACAAGCTCACCGGTCATTTGGAAGAACGCGATACGCTGCTGCTGCGCCAGTATGTATTCTGTGCGCACGGCTGCAAAGGTTCAGCCTCAGGATGCAGCCAACATCCCACAATATAAGTTTGTAGAAACACTGCAGTGAATAGTCTTAGAAAAGGTAGAGTATGGCACAAATTATTCTTTAATTATCTTTTGTTATTCTAGCGTAACTAGCTTATCTTTACTAAAAGTCAGATTACAAATGTGTGAGGAAAGCCCAAACTTTGACCCTATATTATATGCCACGTATGTATTTACAAATACATTCTTAAACTATTATTAGTGTGATTTTGGAGGTAAGAAGTTTTATTACATATGTATTTTAAAGACTATCCTAGATGAAAGATTTTTTTTTCAAATGAAACTATATCTATCTTTGACCAAATGAACGTGATAAATTTAAGGAAGTAAGTTTTTTTTGGTCTTTTTTCTTTTTCTTTCTTTTTTGCTATTATGCTTCACTGGATAATTTGTATTAAGATATGCTTTAAATCAGCATTTTCTCAAATTGAAGAACAACTGATGCTAAAATGTATGGTACATTATAATACTTGCAATTTGCATAAAAATAAAAAAAAAAATCAGTTTATCACTAACGTTCTCTCTAGCAAAGATTTCTAAAACCAGTGGCTAGGAAATATTGTTGGTTTTCAGGCCACACTTCATCTAATTATACAAAAGCATATCCACAGAATTGCAAGGGTTCATGGAAGAGATAATCAAATCACAACCATTCAGTATGAGAGAGATGCTCAGTGTGGAACTGCTGATACAGCAATTTAATTACAGCAGTTTAGCAGCAAGTTCTTTAATAGATGCCACAGGTTTAAATTTTTTGAGTAGTGAAAGGGATACAAAAATAAAAAAAAAAACCCAACCACGAAAGCAGATGAATACTCAAGCCAGGTCTTCAGGATGCACCTTTTTTTTTTTTTTTTACAGTTACATATGTTCTTAGAAAAAAATCATTTCCAACTGTCCAGCACAAAGCACGCATCTATCTTGAGTTGACTGAGATCAGTGGGACAAAATGCAAACTAATAATTTCATTTAGGAAAATATTAATAATCTCAAATGTATTTCTAGAAATATTTGTGCAGCAACTTCTAAATTTATTTATGCACAAGCAAAAAAAGGGCTTTATTCTCAAAACTGGATCTTTATGACCAAAGCCACCATAAAAATTGTCATTGATTCAAGAGTTTTTGCTGATTCTTGTGTTTGACATGAAACAGATTTTTTTCCCCCACATTTGTAATTTTCTCCTTTTGTTGTAAAGTGTTAAAACAGTTCAACCAATTATGGTGAAAATTAATCTAATAGCTATTTTAGAAAGACTATATGTGTGCTGCTGCTCATTCATAATAGACTTTTATGGAAAATTTTGCCCCAAATCTTCAAAGCTGGCAAAGATGAACTACTGAGTTCTATCTAGAAGCTATTTGGAAGTTATACTAATGTCAATATTTAGCACTTTAGTGCTGCTTTTTGTTATGGAAAGCATGGCAAAAAGCTTATTTCATTCCTGTATTCCTTTTCTTTTAAAAAGAAACATTTAATTTTTAAACATCATACCTTTTAAACAATACTATTTCCCTTGTTAACTGTCAGTTCTGTATGGACCAGAGCCCTCCTAGAAATCAGGTAGTTTACACATAAATTAGACACTAGGATTTATGGCTTTAGTATTACATTATCCTAAGCATCATTGAAACACACATCAGTATAAAAACCTGTGTGGATGAAAGGACTATGGAAACAGAGAGGTCAAGCTTGAATGATGCAATGGATGGCAGTGCCTACATCACTGGATTAAATCTAAGCAGGCTGGTGTGTAGATGTGGGAGTTACTAATACCCCGACTTTGCAGAAATACTGCCTTGGGCCTGAAAAACAATCTAAACCTTGCTCTATCCAAGCTGACTTGCACCGTGTCTCAGCAGAGTTTATCACCTTGGGCACAGAGCTAAGCAGGTTTGCAATACACAGTTTTGGGCTAACTGGGTTATTTCTGCCTCAGCTGTCTCTGAGCTTTGATGCAGTAGTAGAGATGTTAATGCCAAGATTCGTGGGATTTTGAACATATGCAGTGCTTCAAATTTGGGTGCTTAACTAGGAACAGTTTAAAGAGATCTGATTTTGAGAAGAACAGTATTTAGCATTTTCTGAAAATCATATTCTCGTAATGGGTCTCTAGGTGATTGTTCCAAACTGGGAACATTCACAATTGCTAATCCCTTTGGAAATTTGAGTCCACAGGGACTTGCACAGAAAACATGTGGCAGAACAGGGATTTGTGCTCAAATATCCTCTGGGCTTAGGCTACCATCGTTAATCTTGGCCATTCCATGTAATATTGGTGCCTAAATGAGAAAAGCGGAGAATGCATGAGAGATGCACTAAGACAACTAGTATAAATATAACCAACAATGAATGTTATCATGAAATGTGGTTTTTTTTCACTTGTATTGGTCAACAAACCCAAAATTCCATTGAAACACATTAAGCCTCTTCCTCTCCCAAAGTCATACATCGTTGTTAATATTTTACATGATAGATGATTTAGATGGGGCAATTCCCACATGAGATTGTGCAATGTTTATTTTATTTCTCCCAGCATTTTAATCAATCCTAAACTTAATATTGCATTTACATAGGCTTTTTACATTGATGGCATATAAATATACCGTGACTAAAGATGTGTGTCAACAGTACACATCGAGACTGTTTTTTCCTTCTACTATTTTACAGTAAGCTCTATTAAAGCCTGGATATGTCAGTTGGTCTCAGCTTACAGCTGGTGTGACATTACTTAAGCCTAGACTTGTACACCACACATTTTAAATGTTAATGTGCAATGTTAAATTCAAAAGTTTTGGCGGCACAAGTGGTTGTTCACCAACTCCTACTTTTATGCACATTGGAGATAACTTTGCCTGTGTTTATATAACAGCAAAATTTGGTCCTCTAACATCTGATCTTTGCAGCTGCAAAGAACAGCCAGAAAACAGAGAAACAGAAACTCCACAGATTGGGGTTAAAGTGGGTTCCGCGTAGAGCATTGTCAATAGGTTCCTCGTTGCTAAGGAAACTATTTCCTTGGTAGCTGCATGTTTGCCACATCTTACTAAATTGGTGTCAATCTCAAGCAAAGAACAATGTGTTGTGGCATCACAAGAAATAAAACCCCTAATAAGCTTAAATTAAAAAAAAGCCCCAAACAACAAAACACCACCAAACTGAAAACACTATATAATGCACTGAAAAGCCCTGATTGCATAAGAGCCATTAGATGGCCATACAATTAAAAGTATTTTTACAGTAAATAAAAATCTTTTGTCTTCTAAATCTGAAAGGCACCCTTTCACAAGACTGTACTTTTTAGTTGTTTAAAATCTCAGGTGATGCACTCATATGGCAGTCGGTTTTGTGCACAGGAATGGATGTGGTACTTGCTTTTCAAGTACAAACATATAAACATTGCCAAGAATTTTCTTGGTCAGATTTTTTTTGAAGTGGGAGGTTCCAAGCATGCCAGTTTAAAGGCCATGGTATTAAATATATACACTGTTGAACATGTGTGGTATTTATCTCCATGTTAGACTATGAGCCAACCAAATCATTATATGAATGATGAATATAAATATGATGATGAAATAAATTCAATGAAGAATAAGATCAATTTTATGAGATGAACTGCAGTGTGGAATACCAACATCGTTTCTATAGATACTCACAACCTTACTCCAGTTCTATAAAATGCAAAACCAAAAAATCTCACACTTTGAATATTTGTGCTTTCTCCCAAATGACCCAATGAATCATTATTTTGTACCATTTGTTGTTAAGAGTCAACATACCCAGACTATGGCAAATTAGGGTTTTTTTCAATGTTTTTACAACCTTGTAATTCATAAGAAAAGAATGAGCAATGAACATTTTTCTGCTTGGAATAACTAAAATCTGGAATAAGAAAACCAGAAAAGAAAAGCACCATAAAATGGAAACCTCTCCAAACATGAGATGCTGAAAGGAAACCAGTGGAAAATCCTATGAAGTATGCCATGACCGAAGCGTTCCAGTTTTCTGCTCCTTAGATAAGCCTTAATGCTAACATTATTTGTATGTCCCCAAGTTCAGAATTCTAAAGGTGCCCAAAGCATATGGAAACAGACTCTAGAGCAAAAAGCTCAAGAGAAAATAAACGCATTGAAAATAAACAGAAACTATCTGGGCATCTCTACTGTATGGATCATTTAACTACCAATATACTTTAGTTATTTTTTCATAGTATTTAAGTATCTTCCACATTGCATCTATAAACTCCAGGAAAATTATTTTTCCTCTTTAGAAAGTACCAAAAACATATTACAAGCGTGTAGGAAATAGAAGCAAAGGAACAGAAATTAAAGACAAGAAGCAATCCATGAGAAATTAGTTTGATTGACAGCAGTCCTTTTCCACAATGTACTGCAGTTACTCTATCTGATGCAACAGCAGTATTCATGCACTCTTTTCTACTTTTCTTGGAAAAAGTAAAACATATTTTGCAAACACTAGCAAAACTATCCAAAGTCAGCTCTCCTCAATCTACCTGGGTTTTGCGAGCTTATGAGAGTTTCAGTGGGTATTTTGTGGGTTTCATGAAGGACTGCAGAGAAAATCCTGCTTAAGCTCCATAATCTCAGACTTCCCATAAGCAAGCACATTCACTCAATTAATCAGACTATTGCAAAATACGTAATGATGTTAACTTCCCTACCTTTGCATAGGAATCAAGAAAACATTGTGCATTAATGCTGCACACTTGGCTCTACAAGATTCATTTTATGTAGCTGTTACTGGCAGAAACAGCAATAAAGTCTACCGTTCTCTCAGTTTTCAGTGAGTTTAAGAAAAAACCAACATTAATGGATGTAAATATGGTCTGACCAACTTTTGATCCCATTCCTATTTTCACTAATGTGAGAAGAGAAATCCAAGTAGGACAGGAAATTTAAAAAGAAACTATGCAGGCGAAAAAAACCCATGTGTACATGTTTAATTAGATTGTGAAGGAGGAAGCAATGAGCAGAAACTGGCTGTGATTCTTGGTGCAGATGAGGTAAAGAGCACACAGCTGTTTCAACTTACACTTATCCAGACCACCTCTGTTCAACAGGAACTCTCTGTATAGAATTAGAGGGAAGTTTGATGGTGGAATGTAAAGTCACAGGCAGAGATGTGCTTTGCCATATGTGAACAGTTTCTCATAACACTTCTTGTTCAGGGGTGATAGGATGGATGTGGGACGTAACTGAGCTAGCAGGATCGATGTTTCCTAAAACATCCCTTCTTCATGTAGGAGCACTTTTGACCTAACAGGAACACGGTCATGAGAAACAAGTTTGAGTGAACTTCTGTATATAATTGGCAGCATACTCGGTTCAAATGAACTGAAACACATAAAACATAATTCATCTCTTGCTAAATTCATCTTTCAGATCTTTTTTTTCTAGGCATCTTTTAACATTTGAAATCATTGAAGCCGTCCTAGAAGCCACCACCTTTTCCTGCATCCTCAGAAAGAGGTCAGGTGCATTTCACTTAGTTAAATGTAACCCTAATTTATTAATAAGTGGGTATAGCGACAGTCATTTTGCATATTTGAAGGCTGTTTGTGGCTGCATTAAGAATAGTGAAAATGTACTGTGCTTAAAGGTGGTGTATTTTTCAAGTACTTCTGTTTTTTTTGTATTCTTGGTGGTTTTGTGGATCATATGTTCAAAACTTATTTGCTCCACAGCAGCAAATATATCCTGGCCTCTCTTCTGCTGATTTAACAGTCTGATACTTAACACTGGAGATCAGAAATACTATGAGATATGGGAAACAAAAAGCGTATCAGAGGACTTTAATGGGGACATCAAGGTTAATATCTGTCTATGCTCCTTCTTGAGAAACTGCAGGCAAGACAATTTATTGGATTGGACCTGAGTTTTATGTTTAATTATCTAAAGCATGGTTTCCTTAGCAGCACAGCTCTCCATTGCCTGCCTTCTAGAGAGGCAGCAGACAGAGTCGCTATGAAATCCATCAGCTGGGACCTGAACCAAAGGTTACACTATGAACAATGGAGTCAAGAACACCATGCAGAGGGCTGATATGATAGACCCTAACAAAAAGACTTCACACCAGGCTAACGCTAATAGGAAACTGCTAAATATTCATTAAGCCACTCTGAAATAGCAATATTTTAGCTATCACAAAATCAAACTACACAGAAGATCAAAGAATGAAAAATTATTTCTTGGCACAGGTTCCTGTGGCACTTTATTTCCTTGCAGCCTGGAACTACAGGGACACAAGAAGTTTCCTGCAACTTCAAAATAAAAGCACTGTAGATAGCTGGTTGAACAAGTGGAATATCATACTGGCATTTTGGTATCACTGGCAGCCTTCCTTGATTATTGACACCACTGCTCCTGTAACAGCCTGCAGAGCTGCAGCAGCATCTCTAGTATTTGTCACTGTCACTTCACAAGTGCTCGGCATTGTTCAGGAAATTGTATGTGTAAAGCAAAACTGCCTGCGACCAACTTCGACAAGGGAGCGTGGATGTGAGGGTGCTTGAAACTGAAACAGAGGTTTTATGTGTCCTATTATGTGCCCCAGCAAGAGCCATAAATAATTGTGACAAGGATTTTTTTTTGTGTTACATGTGAAAGTCCTTGACTGTGCCTCCTGCTTCAGCTCCCCCCCCCCTCCCCATGCACTACAGCTGCCAAGCTGCATGATGATAGATGGCACTATGCAGCAAATGACAGCCGGATAGATTTTTTAGTTTGTGCTTTAGAGAGAATCAGATATGCTGTATAAAGCAATAAAAAAGCATACTCACAAGGTGGGTTAAAAATAGCTAGCACAGCAGTAGATGAGTTTGCTGTTTATCAAAAAGTTAAATCTTTACATGTAAAGTCCAGGTGATGTGTTAATTCTTTTAAATCTTAACAAGTAGTAATCCTATGAAGACAAACCTATAGAGACTAATATTTTTTTCTCGTCTTTTAATGTAGAATACACTGAAAGCCTGGTTATAAACTTCTCTGAATAAGGACAGCATACAAAATACAAATCGAAATGGACTTGAGCCTTATAATGACATGAAGAAAGCTTTGAATCTGTACAAGGTGTGTTTAAAAAGTTTACTCTGAAATAAAATCTTGAAAAATGAGCCTTGACTTCCTGTAAATGAGGTCAGCAAGACTCTTTACTATGAAATCTGACCAAGATTACTTGAGAACCAATGTAACAAATTATTTTTATCTTTGATAGATCATGTCTGATGAAAGACACATTTTTTTAGTATATATTAGGTTCTTTTATATGCTAAATTGTAGTAATTTTGTGGTGATAAAACAAATAGCATTAATGAAAGTGAGAATTCAGGTGTGTCAGATCACCCACAAAATATTTGTGGAACAGGCATTACAAAGACATGGGTAGCCATTGTAATGGCACAGATAAGCTAGAAGAAAAAGAGTGTGTAAATGCTTCTATTTTATACACTGGTAAGTCTGACAATTACATATACATAAGGCAGTAGCTTTCCTCATACCTAATATTTTTCAGTAATTGAATAAGATGTTCTGAAGAACAGGATGTTCTCCTGAAATGTACACTGTGCACATCTGAGATGTGCAAACTTGGAAGTTGTTCTGTCCTTTCCACTGGATGTTAACTTTACTTGTTTTCCTCTGCGCTTTCTATTGATCTAGACTCTGTGTAACAAATGGCCTGGTTTCCCAGCCACCTTGGAAATGTCATGCAGGAGTCAACAAAAATACTTAGTGTATGTTTTATAAAGAATTACAGCTGGCTCTGAATTACTCTGGCTTTCATCTCTGTAAACCCAGTCTGGTTGCTTTCTGTATCGATGGATGAGCAGAAGTACCAGGAAATGATTCAATGAGCCAGTGAGTTTCCCAGTTCACAGACATGACAGCCTGAGACATAGTTATTCACTCTGCTTCTGTCTCCTCATACACTATACTTGAAGCTGCTATGTAATTTAAGAGTACTCAGTATATCAGATCTCAACTATTTTTCCCCCATGATTTCTGATGAATCATGTTAGGAAAGCTGTGCTTTTAACGCTGGAGGATGTGACATAATGCAAAACAGCACAAGAAGTATATTAAAAAAATATGTCTGTCAGACTTTATATTGCTGGAAGGGGATAATTTGAATTATATGCCCATAATTCAAATTTGGGGATAATTCAACACCCAAACAGATACATTTTGAGCTGTACCCAGTCATCTGATATAATACTGGCTGTTGTTTATTACTTACTAGGATGTTGTTATAGCATCACCTCCCCATGCTATGCTTAGGGGACAGTTTACATTTCCATAATAAAATCCATTTTCTATAGGTTTATAACTCAGTTTACATTTCACAAGGTTGCTGCCTGGCATATGAATTTCAGTTCAAGTCCTATTGGTTTGACTAAAAATTACTTTCAAAGCAACTTATTTAAAAATAATTAATCAATACAATGGAGAAGTTTTACAGTACATGATATTGTTTCCCAGCCCAAGGAGTTTTAGCAACTCCCAGCTATTCACGAGAAAAGGACCTATTAAAGTCCTTTTTACAAAAACCTGATGGGTTTAGGACCAAATGGAACTACTTAAATAAGCAGATGTTCTGGCATCGCTATATTTGGAGATAAGTCAGAACGGTAATAAAGCACAATGCTTAAAACTGAAAGGGAGCATTTCTTACATGATGTGACAGCAGTAACGCATAGCTATCCAGCTCAGTGTACCTGGCATGCCTACCACCATGCCCCCGTGCCATTTATAAGTGCCCTGGGAGGTCTCATGGTTGTTCGTGGGTACTAAATTCAACGAGGGATTGAATTACTGGAGGAACAAAGGCTCCCACTGACTTCAGTGTTGGTGTCTCCTTAGGTCAGGCACAGAAAACCTGAAAAGTCTCGGGCAGTGCTATATGTTATTGTTTAAAGAGTACAACCTTAAATGCCTGACTCACAGTCACACCGAGAGAGGCAGCACTGAACATTGCCCTCTCTCCCAGGCAGCTGTCTGATATAACTCATTCTTCCACACACGCCTCTTGTGTTTTCCACAAACTTCTAATTTCCACCACAATATTTTCCACTCTCACATTACAGTATCCTCACTGCACAATTAGAAGGGCATGTATTAACTTTTTATTTCCTTATCACTTTTCATTTTTTCAGGATTTGTGACTGAGGCAGGAACAAGGAGTGCTAACAAAAGCTGAAGGAATTGCCAGGGATCTGATCACAGCACCTGATTTAATGCTTGCCCACCAGAAGCAATGAACTAAAGATTGAATGTATGCTCCTGCTCAGTGGAAGAACTTCTCCCAATTTCCCAAAGGTGTCTCTTTGCTGAAATACCCTGAAATAACAAAATATTCTCAGACACATAAGCAGAAAGTAACATAACTGTCTCTTCACACTGATACATGCTCTACCTGTGCCCAAGAAGTTATTACAACATGAGCTGAAGTAGTTATGAGTGTTAAAATGGGGAAACAGAAAGTCTAAGCTTTTCCACCACAGTGAGACATATGGTCTAGTACACACGTGAGAAAATGTGAAAGTTGTATTTGATATCTGTTCACCAGACCATATAATCACGCTTGCTGTTTTTTCTGATTAGTTCTGGAAAAATAATTATTTAAGTCTGTTAGAGAATTTAATAGAAAACAGTCAGTATTGACAAATATATAGCCATCTCAAACTCAGAGGTCTCTACCTCTGGGTGCAATGACAACTCTAACGTTTCCATATCCCTGTTTTTGCCCATTTCCGACAGTGTGTTGGCAGCATTGCCAAGCAGCTGGGAGGCTCTGAGGTTCTGCAAGTAGCCAAAATCTGCTGGAAGACAAAGGTAATGCAACCACATTCCCAATTCTAGGATGTGCCTCCCCCAGGTCCCCCCCCGAGCAGAAGGAAGGAGGGAGAGGGTTGCAGTGTGGCTCCTTCCCAGGCAAATTTACAGAGCTTTACTGTCTCTGTTGTGCTCAACTGGAGCAACGGTTATAAAGCAGGTTTGTGAGTTTGGATGCAACTTTGGAATATCATGTTAAGCTAGTACTGGTGTTTTGAATATTATAGGGTTTGTGATCTCAGCCTTCCTGACACAGGGTTCATTTTAAACAGCCATCACAGATTTTGCACAGGTTGATACATGTGTCTCTAATCATCAGAGCCAAACTAGGGTTGCACCTCATAAACATTGTCTTTCTTGGAAGAAAATGTTTTCTTTCAGGTCAAACTGAATCACTGGGCAAGGAACGAGGAGGAAAGGGGGAGTTTATTATGCATGTCTAGTCTGTCCAAGAAAAGATGGGATTAACAGCTAATTTCCTGCCATTATATTTCAGCCCCAAATAAAGCTTTTTCAAAGAAATGACTTGCATCTCAAAATGACTTAACATCTGCAACGAACAAAGATGAGAAACTCACCAGAACACAGCCTGAATTCTAACTCCTCCTTTGTAACTCTTTCTACTGCAGAAGTATGAAGCTGTTGTAAATTGTTACAAGGAACAACAACAACAAAATAAATCAAACAATGCCTCTACCTGAGGCCAGTGCCTTCTGCTAGGAGCAGACCCCTCAGTCCGCATTGCTGATCCTGGAGGGTTACAGGGATGTGCTCCACTGTCAGAGGCTGTGAATTTTGGTGCCAAGAGCTGCTCTAGTTCTGTGAACCCATGTGAATCAGATCTCGTGATCACATTTTAGTTGGCTGTGGAAACTGCTGGCGATTTGAAAGGTGTATTTAATGCTGAAAGTCAGCTGACGGCATCAGACTGTGCAACCTTCTTACATGTTGTCCAGTTCTGGTACTCTGAGATCTCACCTTCAGACACATGCGTGTTATCAGCCTGCGTATATAAGCCAAATGTGCAGTTGGGCTCCTAGAAAGGAGGATGAAGCTATCTGAAAGTACATACTCAAGGATCTCAGTCCCTTGTTTTCTGTCTGGAACAGACTATTCTGAGTTCTTGAAGAGACTAAAGAAAAGCAGGCCTGTAAAATTTTCCCCTCCCACCTTAGCAACTTCCATTTTAATTTGCTTTCAGAAAAAAAAAGGAGAAGACAAGACAAAATCTAGTCACCTAGATGTAAGATTGCCTGAAACTTTCTGGGGGCCTGGGAAAATTTCTACAGGGCTGTGCTCACACAGAGTGCCTGTGGCACTGCGGGATGGACCCTGGCTGCCGGCAGGACCAGGCAGCAGAGGCCAGGCAGGGCGAGCATCCACTCCCCTTCCCCATCCCAGCCCAATGCAGGAAGGCAATGGCCACTACATGATTTGGAGCAAGGGTATAACCCATTCCCCCCTGTGCAGCAGAGTACTTCAGAGGACCTCTGTGGGAGTCCTACTCTGTCCAATTACCTTAATAGGCACAGACTCACCCTAAATTTATAAACCGTTTCAAGATCTACAGAGGAGCAGAAAACTGTACATAATGGCGAACAAAGAGTTATTGCTACCTGCACTGAGAGACTGAGCAATTTAAACCACCATGCTCGTCTTTGTAGGTTCTATCAGTTAAGCAAGAAGACATGTATAGTGATAAATCACTGAGAGTCAGTAACACTGTAAAACTCACTGGAACAAATTCTCTGCTGGTGTAACTCTACTAAGTCAAAGGAACAACGTCAAGAAATTTTGTCTGTTAAATTAAAACAATATGGATTAACACAACATTCTGGATGCATTTCTGTCTGCATCAATATTGCCATTAAGTGTTGTGGAAGTGTTGTGACTCCATCAGCAAATGAAGTGAAAGGGAATATTAGCTACTGAAAAGGAAACAACCTATGACTTGGCAGATCAAATAATTACACTTAAAAACTGCACTGTGTTTAGTTGGTCTTTAGCCAGGTTAATACAACAGAAATGGAAAATTAAGCAGAATTTCACTAATACTTTTCTCAGTGTGTGTGTGTTTGTTACACTGCACGTATGGTGAATCGTGGTCCCTCTTCCTACCCATCTCCACATTGTATAGGTGACAGGTTTTCACAGTGACAGGTTCTTCAAGTGACACACCTTCTTAGCGAGCCCTGTCTGATCCACAGAACTTGCACCCAAGTCTGCTTTCACTGCAACTACAGCTGGACTGGAAGGCTCTCTATGGGCCATTCCCATTGGGTGGAATGGGACTGTGTGCACCAGTTTTACAAGTATGAATTGGTCCTTTGTAGAAACATCTCTCTCAGCACCTCACACACACCCTGGGCCAACTGCTCTGCGGTCCATGGAGCTGCGCCAGTCCACATCAGCAGCACACGTGAGCCCCACTGTTTTGTCTCAGGCTTCAATAAGATAAATGAGTTTAATTCATCCTTTGTGTAAGTAGGGACAACTCCTAGGAATTATACTGGAGTTGTATGCCTTGGCTTAATCCCTAAATTCATTCTTCTAAACAAAAATCCATCTTAAAATCACTGTTCTTATGTCTGTCATTAGTAGGAGTTATTTGTGACATATATACTTTAAAAATTCCCCATCTAATAATCATCAGCATAAAAGATCACTCAAAACCATTTGTTGCAATTGGGTCAGATTCTGATTGCTGCTCTCCACATCACCAATATGAAAAACAGTCTGTAAAGAATTTGTTTCACAAATTACATTTCTTCAGAGTCACATAACAAAAGAAGTCAGAATCTAGATTAATTATCATGATTACACTCCAACTCAAAAGTCAGTCCTCAGTAACAAATTTCTTTTCAAGGGCTTGCACAATTGCTTATGGGAGTTTGCAGCTTATCCACACAAACCTCGAAATATACACAAAGGCCAATAAATAAAATAAAATAAATCATATAGCCAAAATTAGTGGAAATGCAACACACTGAGAAATATGTATTCAACTCTTCCCCACATACACAAAGTTGCTAGGGAACGAGCAAGTGCCTTGCAAACTGCCAGTACAATTACATTTACAAAGAACTGACAAGGATTGACCTTTGCCTACTCCTTCCTGTCTGCCTTTTACCAGGCATGGAAAAGCCTGGTGGCTTGACAAACAGATTTGATGGGCACATTTCCAGACAGCGTGCTGTCTGGACGGGTGAGGTAGTCCTCTTCTGTGAGTTGCTAGGAACTAAAGAAGCTTTTAAGAGTGCCACAACTGTCAGTGTTTAGCTCTCCTAGTAAAAGGTGGTCTTCCCTTCACTAAGCTTTTGTAAGCATGAAATTTATTTAGTGTTTTAAGGCACAACTCCTCCAGTCAAATAGTTCTGTCGACAACTATTAATGAAATTGCAGTATAATTTCTGCAAAAAAAAAAAATAAAGACTCATATTTCCAGAGAAGTACATGTCCAAAATTTGCTTTTGCAAGTTGAAGCTGTATATTTGTGCAAAGTTGCAGTTGTGTACAAGCACTGCTGTATGGAGGTGATACCCCAACTTCCACAGACAACCCTGAAATATGCATAAAAAGCACGTGCATTATTTGGTATAAGTGGCTAGGAAATTCTGTGCCATTATCTGTATATTTTAATAATTGCAACTTTCAATGGTAGTGACATAAAAACAATTACTTTTTGAAATTCCTCTGTGTATATGCATTTGAAACTACACAGCCATTAAAAACAGCCTGTCGAATTAAAGGTTGTGCAATTAATTAAGTGCAAATCCTGTAAAACTGGACCAAGGAGAAAATTCATCAAATGTGTGAAATATGACCTATCTTGTCCAAAAGACAAATATGTTTAAACAAAATATGAAAATTGATGACAAAATTACTGGTAGCGAAATGCACACAGAGCAAATATGAGACAGCTGTACTTTGATTCAGCATGGAAGGCTCACCCTTACAGAATTTGTGATTCATTATCTCCACTGTCTTGTAAAACTTTTCCTAGTTAATCTCTAAAGTATGGCCTTTGTATCTATGATAGTAAAAATTCTCAATAAAATCACATATAACTGTTTAGCAATGATTTACTGTCCCTTTCCAGAATCAGATTAAATCTATTACAAATTGGATGTGGGTATTCAGCAGCAAGCTTTCGCTCTGACACCTGAAATCCTTACTTTTGTGGCTGCTGCTTCTAATCAACGTCCTGGTCTCACTGGTGTGACCCACGTGGGGACAACTAGCTCCACAGGCATGAGCCAGGCTGCAGCAGCACACGCGGGTCTGCCTCTGCTCCGTCCTGAAGTAGAGCCTGGGCACTCAAATTCCCAAGGGAGACTAGGTGTCATCTTAGCACCTAAATATTTCCTGCCAGGCAGGAACAGAGACTTCTCAACTTTGACAGCCACGAAGCTGGATGCTTGGACCTTGTTTAAGCCACACGAGGTTCATATGCCATAGACCAAGTATGGTATAGCTGGTCACCACCATATTTTGAAGGGTTTTACTGTAACAAAAACCAGAACCCACCCCACAGTGAGACTTTTTCTGTTTTATCCACAGCAACCCATTGATAAGGGGAGCCAAAGATTCTCTGCCTGACCAACTTGAAGGCACATTCTCAATATCTCAATAAATTATTCTAGCAATAAGGCAACAGTTGTCTCCTGTTGCCAGCTTTGGGCACAAGTCTTCCCACACGAGTATAAACAACTTACTTGCTGATGGGCTGTGACTGGAAACCGTTGCAGTAGCATATTGGGGCATAGGATTTTCTCAGTCATGTTTAATTTAGTGTTTAATATTTATTAGATCTGACAAAAATAAGACAGAGAGTAAAGGACAAGTTTGTTGTCTAAGAATATTATGACATGAAATTCAGGGAATCCATAGAATATTTACATCATAAAGTAGAAAACACTGCAAAAAATGTTTGGGGGAGACTACAGCCAGAATGGACTTTACCACAGCAACAGGAACAACTAAAGGGTTCACAACTGTAATTTTTAAGCAGAGCGAAGTGTCTTCCTTCAGCAAACCAAGTACAGAATGAACTGCCTCTTTCTTTGCTTCATTTTCTACTTGAGCCCTGTTTGGACCCAGCTGTGCCAGTGCATTGCCCCAGGGAAGGCAAGGGCATGAGACAGGGAATTCTGCTGGGCATCAGAGACTCCAGATCTTTGAGAAAAATCGCTCAACCACACTTAAAATTAGCTTACTTACATATACTTGTGTATACCATTTTCTTCCTGAAGGACATATGCAAACTCAATGGTTCTTGAAAAATGCACACTATCTGTCAGGAGCTATGACTTCAAGCAACTGTATTTGTAAGGTGGGCATGTATAATGTTCACTAGACATATTGTATTACATGCGCTTGACATTATAAGCAGGTTTAAGACTTCACAAATCAAAATCAAATTGTAAAGTGGATGGTAGAGAGGAGGCGGACTGCAGGGAATGCTAGGAATACAGCCTGTTATTTTCATATTAAAATGTAATGGTGCCATTAAAGTTAAAACCACTGTTAAACTTGATTGAGTAAATTAGTTAATTAACCATAGCATCTAATGCATTCCTCCAAGGCATACCTCGGTTCCTCAAGATAGAAGCTTGATAGAGTTCCAGTTGTACATTATCCTAGTTGTGAATTTTAGTATGATTACACTCTTGGAGGGGCTTACTGTTTGTCAATGAAGAATGCAAGCTGTCTTTTGAATTTGAGGTTGATTAAAAATTAGCAGGGAAAATGAATGTTTCCTTTTTTACCTTTTTGCTTTTAAGAAACTTCTCACATTTAATAAATTCTTACTCTTTCTCTGCCCTTTCTCAGAAAATTTAATATTAAAACAAGTTAAAGGTGGAACATTTTGGTCATCTCTAGGATTAAGGAAGGAGGATTTAGCTTCATGCTGTAGCAGTAGAACAGACTCTAAAGTCATGCTATACCACAACCACTGCCCAAGAAAACTCCAATTTGATTTCCATTAGCTTATCCACACTGAGGCATTAGGAAACTGTACGAGGACTACCTGATGGTGATGCTCAAATTAGTTCCTCTTATCTTCTACATGTGATTAGTAGAGACACTTTACTCAGAATGGATTAAAGTGCTCACAAACAATTCACTTTTGTCAAAGGTAAAATAAATATAAACAATACTGTTTAGAGCAAGGACCATCACTTAAAACTCAGCTCAAATTGTTAAAGCACTAAAGTTGCTTCTTAAATTGTAGCTTCCCGAGTCAACATGTGGCAACCTTTCCAGGAGGGCACCTTTCCAGAGAACTCTACCTACAACACTAAAATCAAAGTAACTTTTTCTTTCCCCTAACAAAGCTCTACAACTTCAGATTGCTAGTCCTATCTATATAGTTAAAGGTCTAAGAAGCACTATCTCATACTTAATTTTCCTGTTACAAAATTCAATGGTTCAAAAGCCGCAGATATAAGTTAGACTAAAACCCCCAAAAGTCTGGGTATGCCCCTTAGACTTAAGAGAGTTTCCCTTGTGATATCATAACCAATCACAGTTTTTCTTTCTTTCTTTGGTTTTTCTTCTTGAGTGGAAGAAAAAGGAATAGGCTAACCATCAAGAGTGATGTGACCTAGTTGTTCTAAAATATGGCACTCTGTGCCAAATATGCTTTTCCACTTTTTTGGCTGTATCAGAGATGCTGCTCACTACATTTCCAGTTGACAGGCTTAAGATTCGTTGTTACAATAAAAAGCTGAAATACAAAAATCACTTTAAAATAAGAGAAGGACAGTATTTCAAGCAAAAAGACTGGAATAAAATAATTGAAACAACATGCAAAAAGCATCATTCAGATTTTTAAAAGAACTCAAAAAGGAAAGGTAACTAAGATAGTTATTTCAAATGTTACTTTTTAATTTAATAATATAAATTTTACTGAAACAACTTTTTGCAGGAAAAATGGCCACAAAGCTTGGATCATGGATTTTGCCTCTACCTACCCAATTTACAAATGAGTTAGAGTAAAATTCAGGTTTTCTGATACAGAAATGCCATGTGAGCAAGAAGGTAGCTTATTTGGAAATCTGTGCTATATTAAGAAATAAAATCTATTTCTATCAAGACAGCAGACCATAAAATGTGTATGTTTTCCATTAACTACTTTATTTTCAAAGTAGTTGGCTGAGCTGCTATGTTGTCATAAGCATCCCTGTAACCCATTCTTATTACATTCCCAGAAGAAATTTATCTTCCAACAAAAAATTTTAAGACTTACTGTTTATTATTTATAGAATTGCTCAAAAATGTTCATAAAGAAGAAACGGTATGCTAACGTTCATGTTTCACAGCCTGTCCATTGTAATACCTCCAGTGCAGGGCCAGAGTCACACAACCGTGCAAGGTGTGTTGTGCCTGCCAAGAGCACACTTTTTGTGGCAGGTATGCTTACTTTGACTGAGATAGCAGCATACAAATGACCAGCCGACTTACTCAGATCTTTTCAACAGAGGGCTAGCCATTTTCTAATTTTTTAAGCATAGCACTGCCACTGAGATATTTTCTGCAGTCTTCATCACCTTGGGGAATGCTTACTTTTGAAAGCATTAGGACACAATCATAACAATTCCCTTATGAAATTATAGCTAATTTTCTGCTTTAAACAAATGTAAAGTTGATCTCTCAACCTGCATTGCTCTGTTTCACATGATCTTTTTGTAGGTCTTCCACCTTTTTCTTTTCTGCCACACCCAATAATGAAGCTCCCCTAAATGACATCTGCTTTCTTTTTCTTTTCATTTTTGGTAACTGATACTACATCTTGGAAAATCACTCTCCACATATGGATAACCTCAGTGCAAAGTGCAAATGTGACAGATTTCATCCTCTATCTCACAAATGTCCAAGAGGTCATAAGCAATCTGAATGACAACTACTCAGATTTTCATGTTTTCTACACCACAAACTGTCTTCATTTACTAAACAGTGCCCACAGTTAGCATACATTTTCTTCTGTATCTTATGTATGATGCATATGCTATTTTTTTCATTTAATGTTTTTTTCGTTGCTTACTTGATGCAAACAAAAGATCTTCCTGAAGGTCAAGGTATTGATTTAATTCAACCCAAGGGACTCATTCCCATCCAGTGACAGATGCAAGGTACCTGTGGGACATAATAGGCTCATGGGAATAACCTGTGAAAAGGACAGTGGCACGCATCTTCGAAGAACACTGCTAAAACTGCAGTATTATTGAGTTATTTCTCCTTTATCTCTTCTTGAGCATAAAAATAAAACTGTAAAGAGAACATGCAAAGAACTTGGGTGTATGGGGTCTTACCATATGATACTTATGGTAGACCCCTGAATTAATAAGGAAGTTAAAATACTTGACCGTTATTCTGTGATAGGGACTCTGCAGTTTTATTGCTTAAAATTCTGACCTACTATCCAAATTCTACCTAAAATTAGAAGTCCTGTAATGACAGCATTTGGCTGAAGAGGAAAGTCCCTCTTGAATAATTAAGTAACTCACTTTTCTCCCTGTTTTTCTCCTTTCCTCATCAGATTTCTAGTATATGGAAGGAAGTAACATTCTCTTTCCACTGTTGATGAGATAATACTGGTGATCTAAGTAATTTCTTGCTACTCTGATGTATTTAATAAGGCATCTAAGGTCAGTGGTAAAAGTCAGCTAATTTTACCAATGTTACTAATTTTACCATTTTTAACTACTCAGTAATAAAAATTAATGCAATGTCTGTGCTGTTAGTTGTAAATTTGTGCTCATGACCCTTTTCAAAAGCATATTCCTAGCTTTCTATTCCACAAGGTTTCACTAAGTAAAATGAATATATCAGTAACCAGGAAGGATGATGGCAGAGATGGATCTGTGATCAGATAGGATGCATAGACGTGCCTGAAAAAAGAAAGAAACTGATCCTAATAAAGGTGTCTCATTGATAAAATCAGTGTATACACAAGAATATAGAAGATAGGCTAGTGCTCCACCCTTACTTTTTTATAGTCTTTCATCTCTGTGTCAATTTTCTTCTTGATTTAGAAATTTTTAGTGCTCTGGTTGTGAGAAACTTTCTAGTATCTTGTTTCTCTCAGTCACATCCTCTTTGTTGGACAATTTGGTTTCCTCAAGGGATCCTGTTTCTTGCTGATCCTTCCCTGAATCTTCACTCTAGGCCAAGATGTTCAGACAGATACACTCAAGCTAATAGGTCTAATGTTCTCATCTACTGTAAGTGTCCGAGCTTTGACTATTTTCATTTTTTAACACAGACTCTGACAGTTGTTCTACTATCTTTTCTGGAGCAGCTTGTAACCAACTAGCTAAACCACAAAACTTTCATCTATTTTTCCAAAGTGATTTACTCTTCTTATCACTGTCAACTCTTCCTCCTCCTCAGATTCAGAGGTTTGATATCTTTTTCTACTCCATTCTCACCGTCTCCTCCATAATGGTACTACCACAGTGCTGAACTCCACCTCCTTAACACTGCTGCTCTATTATTCTTCTCACTGCCGTAGTGCTGATGGTAGTTTAGTCTGCTAGATGCAAGGGTCATTGCAAAGTCAGTAGCCAGAAAAACTATGTTAATCCATTAAAGTCTTCAGAGTTTACTATCTGAGGAATTCCACGCTCTCTGGCACCTCAGAGAATTGCTCACCATGCATTACACCATCTAATAGCATCCTGAGTAGGAAATATATATATCTGACTCCATCTCTGAAATAGAGATTTAGGAAACACATAAACCTTCTTGTCTGCTGATTTTCTTAGGTTTTCCCTTGTATTTAAAAGTATAGAAATCAACAGTCTTCATGCCAGTTTTATGCCAGCACTCAGGACTGGGTGTAGACATTTAGTTCTGCCTATATTAGAAGCCAAGCTTTAATACAGATACATCAAAACCAGTACTGCAGGGATATGAACTCCATAATGAAGAGTTTATCTTAAATAAGCTCCATAGTTTTAATAGATATTTAACAAAAGTTTAAAGAATTATTGTTTTCCTATTTAAATAGCTGCCATAGCTCTAAGTACCCATTGACTCCGGCTCAGTGAAATGCAAATTTTGCAAAATCCAATCCATCAAGCAGAAATTTTACTACAAAAGGGTTTCACAGAAATAATAGCTGTCAGCTAACAATTAATGCACCCAACATGCTTAAGTACTGCACTGAACTTTAATGAAAGGTTACTGAGTCTGTTAAATTGCTTCATACCTTGTAAGACTAAAGTTAAGCAAAAATTAACATCAGTATTCTGGGAAAAGAGCATGCAAACAAAATTCACCTTAATGATGGGGGAGTGCACTGTTTTCGCTGAATATTTTGAACTATGATTCCATTAGAACATTGTCAAAAAACTAATAATGTCACTCCATTTAATGTTCAGAACAAGCACGCTTTGGGATTTCATCTGAAATAATTCCACAGAAGATGTGAACATACATGTATAGCTAAAACACACGCAGTTCTCCTCAAGTATATGCACAGAGATACCCTGTGGTTTGTGTTCTTCACTATTTACATTGCAACTGACCCTTGCATTCTGATAAAGGCTTATTTCACTAGCTGGAAAAGGTCATTTCTAAGCAAGGTATTGCAGCAAGCACCACAGCATGCCATTTTGCTAGATGTTTGATAATGTTTCTTGCACTGTTAGCACTCTGAATACTAGGCATTCTCCTTTGCTGAGTTCTTATAAACATTCCCACACTTTAAGTAATACTTGGCAGCTTTACTACTGTTGTCAGGAACTAAAAGGTGCAATAACCCCACACACAATACAAAAGATCAAACCATCAGATCATAACTCATTCCCAAAGGCCAGTCCAGTAAAAGTGATAAAGAAAACCACACTCCAAGGACTTCCTCAGGCCACTGCCCTGGATCATTAGGGCTACTGATACTGCTCATCTATTGCCAGAAGCACGCAGCTAGTTCCTTCCCTGATTATCTTTCTGTTTCTGTGCTTGGTAGCCTCTCCAAACCATCCTCCCTTGTTACCTGCAGAGGTAGAAGTTCCTGCTCAAATGCACAGCTATTTAAGCCCTTTGAATATCACTATGCACCCTTATTAGCAATCTTTTAAATAGGAATATTAAAAAAAAACCCAGTGCTGAATATGACTGTGTGGGTTACTCACTATGTCTGCAAGGATCACAGTTTGGAAAGAACAGAACCAGCCCTTTTCCCTTCTGCTCACCGCGGGTTTATAGAAACATAGTGACGAACGCACACATGCTTATGTCAGAGATAGTTTGAGGATCCAAATCCCAGACCTAGGCAAGTATATTCACAATGTTATCCTGTCTGATGAACACACAGCGCTCACCTTTGCTACATCACCAACTTAGCAGAATTGCAGTTAATAGTTTTCTCAGGACATATGTAAGAAGAAATAAAGTAGAGAATTAACTGAAAGAACAGGAGCCATCTCTCAATTACAGGCCAGATGAAGCCTCAGCCAGGAAAATGAACCTGAGAAGCAGGGGCATTTTGAATGCACACATGGAGAGGTGAGAGCACTGAATACTGTGGGATGAAGCTGTTTGTTCACATGTGCTGTGTGTAAAAGAAAGATAGCAAATGTTATACAAATCGGAGGTCTGCTCCTGTTTGAAGCCAAGTAGCCATACTTGCATGGTATGAAGCTGTTTTTTCTCCAGTATTTACTAGTTCTGTGCTACGACTGCATGGTTGACTTGGGCAGGATTGGTATTTGTCCTGCGCACAGGCAGGATGAGTTAATATCTGCATTATGCATGTAGTCTTCTTACTAGTAATCATAAACTGAGCAGTCCACTAACATTTTCTATGAAGACATCTATCAAACCATGTGTTCAACAGGAAAATATAATTTCCCCCTTACATTATCTATGCTGAGGAGAGCACTAACTGTTGGCCCCAGAGTAGACTCTGTAGGAAGGCAGCTGTCATCAGAGCAGCAGGACAAAATAATTTAGGAGAATGCCAATGCACAGAAATGCTTTAATGGAAATTTTCACCTCTTTCCCTATTTATCTATCAGTAGAACAATTACTAGCCTTTAAAAACAAACAGAAGAAGAAAAATAGAAAAATCAAAGACAGACCACATCAAGGAGACAGAGGAATCCATGATGCAGTTTGGCAGCAAAGTTTAGTACTACCTGTGCTGTGTCTCCTACAGATAAACAGAAGGCTTCATGTTCCAGAATGGTAAATTTAGCATCTTTCACATGCACTAAATTAACTTAATTAAAAGTCTCTATTTCAGGGTTGCTGTCAGAGTACTGTTCGTGTGTGTCCTTACCCAGGTCTGGCCCTCTTTATGGGCCCATGGGAGGTTCTCTTTAATGTGGATGTGAGATATATGAAATGCAACTGATAGAGAAACCTCCCCCACTTACATATTTTCTTGAGATTCTCTAGACTATATTCATGAAAAATGATTTACAAAATACAAATAGATTTTGGCATGAAGTAAGCTTAAATTGACTGCTTTCTATCAGGAATTAATATTAACCAGAGCTTGTCAGTTACTAAATATTTATTTTAGGAATACATACAGCCTCTGCTTTCATGTAGGTTAAGCTGTAATCTTTGGCTTGTCAGTTCCAGGATATAGCAGTGGATAAATCATGCACTCTTGAACTGATAGATGTCAGAGCCGTTGTATACAAATGGAGGGATATGTCAATGAACACCCTAGTTTAGGTTACATTTACTATAAACATTGACATTCCTTTGCAATGAGACCATTTGCTGGCTAAGCAGTCACAGCTTCACAGGATTTGATGCTTTTGTGCTCAATCAGGTTCTAATGATTTCAGATGTTTGCAATTAATGAACCATTAGATTAATTGGTTGAGTACGGAAAGACTGGTTTAAGAATTGGGTCAGAACCACAGACAAGCTATTACCTGAAGTGACAGCAATCACCAGA